>JAMKQA010024678.1:0-12091 GCA_024699735.1 Posidonia australis
ATTTATTTCATGTTTTGGTTTTCCTTGTCTTCCATAATAGATTAGGTGGCGACTCCGTTTTATTTTGCTTTTTCGACGTGATTTTGCCGACCGATTTCGCATTCATTTGCGGAATCTCCTCGCCGACATGGTTACACATATCAATTCCATTTTTCAGCTCATATGTCATTGTCAAACAAGTCACTCATTTTACTATGGGTATTTTCAATTCTTGTTTCGTCAAATAGACACAAGTCACACGTTGGAGCGTTCATTGTTTCCTTCTCTATACTCTTATAAGTATTGCCTATGGAGTCTGGAACAAATCCTTTTGCTTCAACATATGTGTGGCATCAAATTTTGGTGGAGGGCTATTGCCGCCCTTGGTTGCATTGCAGAAACTAAGCCAACCTGATAGAGACAGTTAAATATTGTCATTTCAAACAACAAAATCAACAGCAGCAACTCCTTCACTAATGGAATCTGTAACACCCGTAAAATTCATTTTGTAATTATTTACATTTTATGAATTTTATTCCTGAATAGATGTTACTGTTCCGAGGCCCGTGTTGTGGTTGTGTGCTTTTGGGCTTGGGCCTTGTGGGCCGGCTTCTATTTGCGTGTCCCTGTGCGTGGTTGGCACTGTGCATTGTGGCACTATGGTTGTGGGGCCCCAGTGTGGGTGCACGTGGGGACTAGGTGTGGGGCCCGCGTTCGTGGGCTGTTGGTTGTGGTTGGTGGTTGGGCGGAGTGGCCAGCGTGGTCGTGCAGTGTGGAGGTGGCTGAGACGTGCGGGTGAGCACGCTCCCAGCTACTACGTGCGTAGGCTTTATAAGCCGCATCGCACTCCTCTGCCGCTCGTCACCGTCTTCCCCTTCTTCCTTCTTCTTTCTTTCCCCTCCTCCTCAGCGCGCGCACTTCTCCTTCCCCACCTTTCCTTCCCTTCCTCCTCCTCCACCTCCACCCCTTCTCCTTTCCCCCTTCTCCTTCCACTCGACTCCCCTGTTTTCCCCTGCATCACGCGTCAAGAGAGAGAGAGAGAGAGAGATTGAGGGAGAGAAGTGGAGGGCTACGGTGGCCCGTGGTGGTGCATGGAGCTTGGGTGGAGCATCCTTGGGGTCGTGGTGAGGTCGTGGTCGCCAGAATTCGTCGGAGTCGGCCAGAGATCGCCGGAGGTTGTTTTCAAGTACGCACTTCCACTTCATGTAATAGAGAGCATGAAAATGGTAGAAATTGATAGAGTTGCATGAAATCTAGGTAAATATACATTCCTAGAATTTATTGTGATTTTATGAGAATTTATGGATATTTATGGTGGTTGGTGCGTTTTGGGTCATTTTGACCCTTCTACCTTTCTGATTTTATATCTTGATGCATGTTGAATGGATTTTAGTTTTGTTTGTTGAGATTTGGAGTAGACTCGAGGGTGTACATCTTAGGTTTTATGCAAGATTTTTGGTACTTGTTTAGTGGGTCTGATTGGAGGTCCTAGTTGGGGTTATTTTTGACTGTAGGGTTTGGCCCGTTTTCTGTTTTTCGCAGAATTCGACATACCGAACCATTTTGGTATGCCTTTTTTCTGTCAGTTTAGGTCCTCTGGTTGAAATTTGGTCGTCTGATTTTGGATGGTCGTCCGAATCAAGAGATTTCGGTCGACCGAACCAGTTTCAGTATACCGATTTTGGTTTGAGTGTTGACCGCTGACCCGATTTGATCGACCGATATAGATCGGTCTACCAAACCAGGGATTTTCGACATACCGAACCAGTTTTTGGCATGCCAAATCTGGGCCCAAATGAGTTTATAAAATGTGTTTTCAGAGGGCTTTCTGGATTGCTGTGTTTTGTCCCTGTAAGATGGGATCGTGGGCCGCTAATGGTGGTCTCCTGGGACCCCTGATGAATCTTTTTGCCGAGGTTTTGGAAGAATTTTCAAAGATATGAAAAAATGGTTTTGGAAATGGATTTCAAAGAAATAGTTGGCCTATTTTGGAAAATGTTTTCCTGGTTTCTGTGTGCGGGCCGAGATAGTGTGGGACCGTGTCGTCGGGACTAGGGAATGTGACAACATTCTCGGGTGGTCGGGCGCGACTCCCTAGTTGAGGCCGGCGACCGAGATACCGAGGCTGAGGGGCGTTGGGTCCTGGAGGTATGAGACTCCTTGACTGTCGTCTCAAGGCTAGGATTGTGGTCCGTGGGTTGAGGTGTCTTGTAGCATGACGGGGAGGTATGATACTCCCGCTGTTGTAGTGAGCACTGAGGCTCGGGTGTCATTGGGTGTGGAGGTATGGCACTCCCTCCTGAGCACCGTGTGTGGAGGACGTCGTGAGGAGGCGTACCCTGTGATGGCCAATGCGGGTAGGACATCTGCCCCATAGCTGGTAGCATTTTGAGAGACAGGACAACTTTTCCAAGGAGTGGTTGGCTTTGTGAGGGTTCTCCAGGTGGGAGAATCGCGGGATGACGCGGCTCCTACACAGGGTGGCACGTCGTAGCAGCGTAGAAGTCGTTGGTTGCTCTTCAGTGGGCTGCTTGTGGCCAGAGTTAGGTTGCTTTATGCCAGGCTTCCCGACTCACTGTGTGTGGTTTTAGCCATTGAGGGCCTTTGCTTGTGGCTTTGGGCTAGTTGGGCCTTGGTTGTGGTTTTGGCCGGTGTGGGCCTGGTTTATAAGGTTTTGAGAAATAGTTTGCGAAATGAATTGAAAAGGAAAATTGATTATAATTTTGTTTTCTGTGGTTTTCTTGGGGTGTGTACTGGGTGACTTTTGTCACTCATATGTTTTTCCTTATGTTTTTGGTTTGCAGGTGCAGGCATGCAGAGAGTTAGCGTAGTGCATACAGTATGGAGTCTGCTAGCCACACACACAGATTCCTGGTAGTTAGATATTTACTATTTGGCTTTAATTTTCTTGTAATTTAATTTGTTTTAAATTATTGTGGAAAATGAGGGGCGTGACAGAATCACACCTTCTATCCTCTTTCCCATTACCAACAACACCCTTTGCAAGAAGTTTTACAACCTTACTGCTAAGGTAATCAACTTCAGCTTGTGTCACACCTAATACAGCCTCAAGTTCATTATTTTCCAACTTTAATATAGAAATTTCCATTATGAGTTTCTCAACAACAAGCTCACTTTCTACTATACTTCTACTATTTTCAAGCTTTCCTACTGAATACTCCAACATCTCTATCATTTTCTTCAAATAACCACTTAATTTGTTCAACTTGTACCCTATACATCTCTTGCACTATACCAAACAAACAATTGTTAGTTGCTATTGGACAATCTTTATCTATTCCTTTCAAATTTACTTCCTCAATTTTGACACCCTTAGATGTAACATTGTAACAACTGTGGTCTGTATGGATCTAGCACGTATAGTAGTTGCATATTGCAGGCTCGTATTGCAAGCTCATATTGCTAGCTCATTTTGCTAGTCCATATTGTTGGCGAATTTTTGTCAGTTTTGAGTCTAGAATCAAGTTTCCATTTAAGATGATTTGGTGGCTTTTTGGGATCCAGAACTTCTTCTTATTTACACTATGAGCTTGAGAGAAGATGAAGAAGAATACCAAAGATGGAGATAAACAAGAAGAGGAGAAAAAGATCTAGAGCTTGTGCAGGAGAAGGAAGAAGAAGAAATTAGAGGAGAACACAGAGAGAGAGAGAGCCTACAAGTGAAATCTGTGAGGTGAGAGGGACTAATGTGCCACCGTGCCATCGCTCTCCGCGATGCCACCATTGGTGTTCCAATTGCTATGTGTTGCCATACTACGAGCTGAGTCACCATTGCCACCACCCTTCATCACTATGCCATGTTCATGTGGGTGTGAGATCGATTGTCGATGAATGGTACACGCCCACCTATCCTTCTTCTCCTTATTTAAATGCATGATGGTATGGTTGTGGTTGGGATCCCATGAATAGGATCGTGTGGCTACGATAGTGAAGGCCACGTGTAAGGGATGGGTTTCGTGAGTAAGTCCATCCATTTGTGTGTTTTTGAGCCGATCTCTGAGTGGATCGATGTATAAATTTGGTGGATGAGTAGATTATAGCTTAAATTTAATGCCCCTAGTGTTTTGTGCTTGGATTCATGAATTTTACAGGGATTTAGAATTTGGGGATTCGACAATGCCAAGCTTGGCTTGCAGTTTCAAGCAACAACAAGACATGGGGCACGAGGAATCGACACATGTCCCCTGCTTGTACCCCCAATGCCACTCCCTACTAGAGTTCATTGCAACAGGAATTCTTGATGGTTTTGAGGCAAATGTTTGGTGGTTTTTGCATGTTGCTTTGTGTATAGTTTTGGCACATTATTGTATGTAGAGTTTTGTAGTTTTGCATGGCTTTTCATGTAGAGTTCCATGGTTTTTAAGATGGTCTATAATGATTTTTGAAATAGTTTTCCAAAAAGGATTTGAAAAAGAAATGCATAGGTTTTAGAAAGGCTTTTGGAAAATGATTTCTGAGGTTTTAAGGAACCAAAAGGCCAATGTTTCTGGCTAGTAGACTAGGGACAACAGATACTTCTAGATGGTTAAGAGTCAATTGCCTAGGATGAGGTCTGCATGTTTTCTATGGTTTTCAGGAGGAACCACAAGGGTCATAGGATCGTATTGGTAGACCAAGGTTGATTGATACCTTTGAAGAGTTAGGTACGAGTTCGAGGTTGTGGTTGTTGAGTTCTGTAGTAGCAGGGCATGAGGTTAGAGTCCCCTAGGTGGTCCAAGTGCAAAGTCTAGGGTTAGAATTCCAGAGACTTGGGGCACTGACAGACTTCAAGGTTAGAGTCCCTAGGATGACCCAAGCATAGTGTCCATAGGGTTTAGGGTTATAGTTCCCAAGGTGACTTAGCCATCGAGGTCGTTTATAGGACAAACCCTATGTTACCCAAAAATAGACTTGTAGAGGGTTCTTAAAGTATGAACCTGAGACAGAGGAGCTCATGCATAAAGTAGCTTGTTCATGGCAATGCAGGGTCTGGGGTGTAACCATGCCGGCGACAACCTCAGGATTGGCGCGAAAGGCCAAATGCTCGAGGATCGGCAAAGTCACGGCAAAAACAATAAAAATAAAAATGCAGGAGTCGCCACCTAGTCTATTAAAATGGAAAATGAAGAAAACCATTTAAAAACATTCAAATCATGCAAAATAAGCCAAATGGAAAAGTAGGTCATAAACCAGAAAATTAGGCAAGGATCCCTGTTATGTACGAGGAAGGGGTTAGGCACCCTCATGCGCCCGATAAATCGGTCTTTCTATACGTTTCTCGTTTACTTATATGAAATGTCGGCTTTTCAGCCTTTTCTGTATGCCCAAGGGCGATATGCAATGCCATGCTAAGTGAGTGGTGTCTTATGCCAAATAGGAGTGCATGGGTTGTAGGGTGTGTCCTAATGCTCAGAAGTATCGCTCATATAATGGGTCAAACATTGATGCAAAAATATTGCATAAATAAGATCAAGGATTTAAGTACTTTGAGTGATTTTCATCCTTACTTTACTACATGCCACATGTGATCTAACATGCATAAAAAATGTCTGGAAATAGAGTTGGGTCTTCCTGGTATATCAAGGAAGAAAACCAGAACAATCCAGACGCCAATCAAAACCGTAAAATATGCTAAAAACCTTGTGAAAAGCTGTTGTGTGTAACAGAAAACAGGCAGGTGCGCCTGTATAGTGTGCTAGACTGGTGCTCCAGTCTGGTGTGCCACCTATGTACTCCTGTTGGGGGCCAGAAAGATGTGCGAAGGAAAACACCAGAAAGCCATGCATTGCAATGTCATATATAAATGCATTCCAGAAAATTGTGCGATGCAAAATCCTTTGCAAACTCGGAAAAACATACTTTGTAAATCTAGAAAAATGCAAGTATGAGAAGATTTAGAGACCTTGTGCTCAAGGGCTAATAGCCTTGCACAAGATCACACCCTATTCATGCTAAATGAATGCAACAAGGTTCAGCCATGTCTCCTGGATCATAGGCTGATGCATAAGATTCTCCATATTGGAGTAAAGGGCAATCAGCCTACCAGAACTTAGCCATGGGTTGAAGATACAAAGTGTAAAACAACTTAGAAAACAATATCATTTGAGGCTGAAATCATGCATGCAAAATCATGAAATATCAGCGAATCAGCACCAAAAGAATCAGACTCAAAGTCATACGAGAAAACATGCAGATGGGGATGCAAAAGAGGTGATCTGCTCTCTGACCTGTCTGGTGCAATAGAATGGTGCGCTAGAGTGGTGCTCTGGTTTGGTGCACCACTCTAGGGTGCCAGGTTGGTGCTCCAAAATGGTGCTCCCCAGAAAATCTGAATCAGACTACAGTCTGGTTTAGAATCTGGTCCAGATTCAGAGATAAGTGATTTTTAATAATTGAATCTGTTATGCAGGCGATAAAAACTGAGATATGATAAGATGCAAACAAATGGAAATCCCTCTTTATTTAAGTCCAAATCATGGGTTATGGGTTGCAGATACTTGCATGGGATCTTGAAAAATAGGAAATGAGAGAATGAACTTAACAAACCACATATGAATGATGAGCACACAAAGATTATATTTGCTACTTACTTCCTAGCATGCATGCCCATGAATCATGGTTCCTAGTGTAAGGAAATAAAGAGGAAAGACTAGTTTATAGACATGTCATAATGTAGATTTCTTCATTCAGATTTTATGTGCAGAGTATCTTATACATGGGGTAATTTTCTCATTATGAATCTCATGTAAACAACAAGGAAAAAATTAGTTTATATGAAGTGCATGGCATACTTTATTTAGTGCAAGAGCTAAGATTAAAGATAAAAAGAAAAGAAAGGAACCTACCTTGTCTCAAGTGTACCTTCTTAAAAACCCAAGATAATATGATCCATGTTGCTTTGGAAGGGCTGGAGATGCTTTAGAATGCAAGAGGATGCTCAAGAAAATGAGAATAGGTTGCTGAAATCAGTATATGGCTTGCTCACGATGCTCTCTTGGATCTAGTTTTCTTGAGGGTCCCAAATGGCTACCTATGGGGGTCCTTATATAGGATTCTCAAGGGTAACTCCTATGGAATGCAGGCAGCCTCGTAAACAAAGAGCCTGGCGCAGATTCCATGGCATGTTCGTTGGTGAAGGTTATAGACATGGGAGGTGGAAAGCCAGCAGTCAGTAGCCTGAAAAGGGGCTGTGTGCCAACTTGGTGTGCCAGGTAGGTACGCTAGATAGGTGCGCCTGTCTGATGCTCCGGCTAGGTGTGCTACTGAAGTGCTTCTACTCGGTGCTCCAATCAGGTGCTCCACATTGGTGCTCTAACTTGATGCTCTCCCCTACCTGTCTGGATTTCTAATTGAGCTGCGGGTCTGCTATAGGTTTAGCTGCTGGGATTGAGTTTGCCACATCCAAAGCAACATCTGGAAAATTCATCTATGAGTCACCTCAAAATCGGAGTGTCTACAAATGCCCCTCCCTGAGCGAGGTCAAGGGATGAAAGGAACCAAGACTGATGCTCAGGGTTGACAAGATACCCCCATTTTGAGGTTACAGAAGGATGGTGTTTGCTGTAGGCAATAAGTCACTTATCTGGTGGATGCACCGAAAATCATGACTTGTTGCCAAATGCAAATGCAAATGCATGCGACTGCTGGGCTAAGTTTGGAAATGTGATGCCAATGCGAAAAACAAATGCAAGAGCCCATCTTGAAAGCCGATGCAAAGCGGATGCTAACACAAGATCGGGTGCTTGTAAGGCGATGCAATGTTGATGCTAGTGTTGAAATAATGGCAAAGATAAAAGAAATCCCGCACACAGATGGAACCACTGGTAGGAAAATGATAAGTTGTCGGACTCATCAACCGGATTATTTAGGGTATCAACCTAAGGAGGCGGGATACGAAAAGTCAATCAAGTCTTGTCAACCTGATCACCAGACAGTATGACGGTTGTCAACCGAGTAGTTGGGGATACCAGCCCAAGGGGAAGAGGGGCATGACAAACATACCATTTGTCAAACAAGAAGGCCCTGTTCGCACGAACCAAGGGCAAACAAAGAGATTTCGCGCCCGCGAAAACTCAGAAGAGAAAAGGGAAAGAGCACCTTGACCTCCCGGTCAGAGGGTCAAACAGTTGGATTCCATGCCCGCGAAAACCAAGAAGAGAAAGGATAAGGACTTTCACCATCCGGTCAAAAGGTCAAGCCGCTGGATTTCCTGCCAGTGAAAATCCGAGAGAAGGACAAGGACCCTGACCATCAGGTCAAAAGGTCAAGACGTCGGATTTCCTGCCCGTGAAAATCCGAGAGAGAGACAAGGACCCTGACCATCCGATCAAAAGGTCAAGCTGCTGGATTTCCTGCCCGTGAAAATCCGCGAGAAGCAAATGACTTCAATCACCTGGTCAAAGTCAACAAGCTGGATTTCGCGCCCGCGAAAGTCCAAGAGGGCAACTGACATTGACCACCTGGTCAAAGTCAACAAGTTAGACTTCGCGCCTGCGAAAATCTAAGAGGGAAAATGACATTGACTGCCCGGTCAAAGTCAACAAGTTGGATTTCGCACCCATGAAAATCCAAGAGGGCAAATGACATTGACCGCCCGGTCAAAGTCAATAAGTTGGATTTCGTGCCCGTGAAAATCTAAGAGGGCAAATGACATTGATCACCCGGTCAAAGTCAACAAGCTAGATTTCGCTCCCTAAAAGTCCAGGAGGGCAAATGACATTGACCGCCCAGTCAAAGTCAACAAACTGGATTTCGCGCCTGCAAAAATCCAAGAGGGCAAATGACATTGACCGCCTGGTCAAAGTCAACAAGCTGGATTTTGCGCCTGCGAAATTCCAAGAGGGCAAACGACATTGGCCGCCTCGTCAAAGTCAACAAGATGGATTTCGCGCCCACGAAAATCCAAGAGGGGCGAATGACATTGACCGCCTGGTCAAAGTCAACAGCTGGATTTCACGCCCACGAAAGTCCAGGAGAGCAAATGACATTGACCGCCAGGTCAAAGTCAATAAGCTGGATTTCGCGCCCTTGAAAATCCAAGAGGGCAAATGACATTGACCGCTCGGTCAAAGTCAATAAGCTGGATTTCGCGCCAGTGAAAATCCAAGAGGGAAAATGACATTGACCGCTTGGTTAAAGTCAACAAGCTAGATTTCACACCCTCGAAAGTCTAGGAGGGGCAAATGACATTGACCGCCCGGTCAAAGTCAACAAGCAGGATTTCGTGCCCGTGAAAATCTAAGAGGGGCAAATGACATTGACTACCCGGTCAAAGTCAACAAGCTGGATTTCGCGCTCGTGATAATCCAAGAGAGCAAATGACATTGATCGCCCGATCAAAGTCAACAAGTTGGATTTCGCGCTCGCGAAAATCCAATAGGGCAAATGACATTGACCGCCTAGTCAAAGTCAACAAGTTGGATTCCACGCTCGCAAAAATCTAAGAGGGTAAATGACATTGACCGTTTGGTCAAAGTCAACAAGCTGAATTTCACGCCCGTGAAAGTCTAGGAGGGCAAATGTCATTGATCGTCGGGTCAAAGTCAACAAGCTGGATTTCTTGCCCATGAAAGTCTAAGAGGGAAAATTTCATTGACCGCCCGGTCAAAGTCAACAAGCTGGATTTCGTGCCTGTGAAAATCCAAGGAGCTGGATATGACCTTGACCGCCTGGTCAAAGGTTGAATCCGATCGTCCGCTCAGAAGCCAAGAAAAAGGATCTCATGCCTGCGAGAATCCAAGAAAAGCAAAGGAAATGACCTTGACCGCCTGGTCAAAGGTCGACTCTGACCACCTGGTCAGAAGCCAACGAAAAGGATTTTGTGCCCGCGAAAATCCAAGCAGAGGAAATGACCTTGACCGCCCGGTCGAAGGCCGACTCTGACCGCCCGGTCAGAAGCCAAAGAAAAGGATTTCGCATCTGCGAAAATCCAAGCAAAGGAAATGACCTTGACCACCCGGTCGAAGGTCGACTTTGATCGCCTGATCAGAAGCCAAGAAAAAGGATTTCGCACACGCGAAGATCCAAGCAGAGGAAATGACCTTGACCGCCCGGTCGAAGGTCGACTCTGACCACCTGATCAGAAGCCAAAGAAAAGGAAAAGGAAATGACCTCGACCGCCCGGTCGAAGGTCGACTCTGATCGACCGGTCAAAAGCCAAAGAAAAGGACAAGGAAAAGATCTTAACCGCCCGATTGGAAGCCAAAGAAAAAGATCTCGCGCCCGCAAAATCCAAGAAATGCAATGAAAAAGGACCTTGACCGCCCAATCGAAGGTCAAACAAAAGGATTTCGCACCCGCGAAAATCCAAGGAAAGAAGGGATAGATGGATCTCGTCTGCCCGGAGTGAGAACCCAGAAAAACAAAAACGATAAACCCTAGATTGTCCCCTAGGATGGAAGTTGGCTACAATTACGCGGGGAGGGCAGAACTGCTTGCTGTTGGCTCTGTGACATGGAAACTGGTGCTCTTGCTGAGATGCATGTGTTATATCCTCTGGAGGAACCTTGCTGGAATGCCGATCTGAATTGGCTTTGTTTGTGTGTTTCGCAAAAGTTGGGGCATATCTGCAATTCTTCGAACTGGACATATCTGGTTGCTGTATTGTTGTTGTGCTATGATATTTGATATTCCGCTGGGTGCCTGTAGGCTTCTGCTCAAATATGATTTGTCGCACCCTCTATACAAATCTCGCATCTGGTGAACTTTTAAGGCTGAGTGTATTTGCTTTTCTCGACATTTCCTTTTGCCTTGTGTAAACTGCAAAGTGCGGAGGACAAAAATGGAATTCCTACAGCCATTCTTCACTTTAGACCTTGGTAATTAAAGTACTTTCACTACTTGTTTATGATAGGGCCCACAGGATAACTGTCTTAATTGCCAAATCATATTTGCCTCGGCATCTGAAGCACTGTTCTGATTTCTGCAAACATTGATTGTTGCACTAATTGCTGAGGACCGTGAGCAACTACGGGTTTGGGGCATGTCCTCTTCGTTGTTGAATATTGCCACGGTTGAAGTGAACTTGTCATGTGCTGTAACTAGATTCTGGAAACCCACCTTCCCTGCCTTTTGCTCTTGCCTTGGAAGAAGTTCGCCGGACCTGCGGGCTATTGCCATACATGTCAGTTGTCGGTTTCATGTGCTGTGACGACTATGCTCCTGTGTTGCATCAACTGACAGACTTATCCCGAAGTGCTTTGTGAGAAGCCTCATCTGCATGCTCCCAATAGTAGTACTGTCTCCATAATCTTCTTGACTTAGAAAGGCAGCTAGCATGCCCCTAGTCAAAGACCTAACTCCGACCAAAGAGCAGTTAACATGCCCCTGCTTGAAGATCCCTTTTTGCCAAAATTCCAACTCAAAAGGCAACTGGCATGCCCCTGGTTGGAACGTGAGCAAATACCTTGCAAAGCAAATGCAAAGTGCGAAAAGTGGTGTAATTGAAAATGCTAAATGCCAAATGACTTATGCAAGACGAAGCAAGATTTATGCATAGTTGATAGAAGATATGCCCTCAGCACCGAGGAAGCCTGTATTGCCTGCCATAAGAAGTAAAAATGTCCTCAACTCACGTGACACTAACGTAGACACTTAGGTTTATTTGTAGCTCTCCTTTAGATGTCATGGACTCCATGCCAAATTCCTAGGGCCCTACACCTACTCTTTTAATGATTCATATTTCTTTTTCTCCCTCAAAGGCATACTAACTTACCTTATTCCTGCTTGGAGGTAATAAACACCTAAGTTGAGGGGTGGCTGCTCTTTCTGTTCGATATAAAAGGGGTGGCTTGTCCCTTTGCAAATGTAGGATCTATTGGTGTATGCTTCGACTCCTCTCCAAGTTATATGGGAGGAATAGGGTTGTCCTGTATGCCTCTCTCAGTGGAGCTAACTTCTGTCTACTACTTCTGTCTCCTTATTTTCTTTTGTGCTCTAGAGTCTGTATTTTTCTTTATTACTCGCACTCTCTCTAGACCTAACATTTTTCCTCCCTTTGGAGATGTAGGTCCCCTGGAATCTGTGCATTTCGTCCATGTCACTGAATAATCGCTCCCTCACACCCTAAGTCTCATGGGTAGTAACACGTGAGGAGGATCAAACTTTTCCTAAG
>JAMKQA010024681.1:0-12871 GCA_024699735.1 Posidonia australis
GGTGAATCCGGAAGGAGAGACAAGACTCGGAAACACCAAAGGGAAGACAAAAGGATAAGGAAAGGAGTCGCCACCTAGTCTTTTAATGGAAAGACGAGGAAAACCAAGAAAACACCAAAAAAAGGCAGAAAGCAAACAAGATGTTATGGGACTTTTGACCAAAGAACAACTGACATGCCCCTGGTCGAAGAATCTGGTTCAGTTACATAGTAGTTGGTGTTCTGTCAGGCACATGATATGTAACTCTTGACTAAAGAGCAGCTGACATGCCCCTGGTATTGAACTGACTGGACATCATTCGAGAGTACGGAGTCTTGGAAGCCAGACTGTAACTATAGAAGCACCTAGAACCGTCGAAGTAATTGAGACGGTCATTAGTCAAAGCAAGTGACACATTCATCTAGTGACTGAAAATATGTATACCCAACAACTTTCCCATATTGTACTTGGAAGACGGAAGGAATTGTGGCAATTTGACATAGACCTTTGATTGAGATTGTAGCCTGCCTTTGACTTGTATGTTTAGGCCATGTTCTACTCAACCATGGTGCTTTGATGATTTTGTATTTGACCATGCTACTGAATGACATTCTCCTGATTGTATTTATGAGATTCTGGGTTGCTGCGTGGAGATCACGGTCATGCTGCTGTTTCTACTAATCATTTGATGTGTGGGTGGTCCTGATCAGAGAACAATTGACTTGCCCTTGATGAACCAAGTAGCAGATTGTGTGAGCTCGGCTAGAAAGCAGTTGACATGTCCCTAACATAAAAGACGAATGATGCTCAATGAAAACAGAAGTTAGATCAGGAGATACCAAGGCCAAATAGATGCCTTTGACATTGAGTTAGGCTACCCTGGGAAGTGTTGAGCACCACTCGGAGATGTAAAGACTTGAGGATTAGGTTGTGATTGTAGGCGCACTTTGAATCACTGAAGTGGTCGAGGCTAATTTTGGTTGAGGCCAGCAACACAATTGTTTATTGATTGGAGGCATGTATATTCATCCATTGTCCTAAGCTACACTCAGATGGTCGGATGAGATGTGATAAATTGTAGTCTCTCTCAAGCTGGCATGTCAAGGCTATTCTCTGTTCGGCTGCTTATTGTGTTCTAACTGCAACCTGTACTTAGCTGTGTTAACCTTAGGCATTCTTCAAATAATGTTTACCACACCTGAACTACTGAGGAGGAGCTGCTGTCATGTTGTTGATTCTGCAAGTCCATGTAGCTTGTGCACTAACTGGTCTCCTTGCTGCAAATGCTCTTTAACCAACGAGCAGCTGGAATGCCCCTGGCCAAAAACACTTGACAAAAAGGAATCCAGTTGAACAAATCAATATGCAAGAAATGAGATTCATCCAAACAAAATTGTGATGACTATGATTATGGTGGTGGACTCTATTATTGTGAACAAGCAGACTAGTTGTTTGAGAGCGACCTTATTGTTTTATCAAGAAATGCATGTCTTGTTGATTAGGTGTGATTTTAGTTGCTTGTTATCTGCATTTATTACTTTGCTTGTTCACTGAGTTCATTATCTAGATTGCTTGCTCGTTTAGTTAAACTGTTTGTCTGTGTGACCATGCCGGTGGAACCCTACACGACTCGAAGGTGTGTGGAAACACACGAGGAGTCCCGATATGGTCACGGCGAAAATGGTGAATCCGTAGAAGGAGACTAGACTCGGAAACACCAAGGAAAGATAAGAAAAGGATAAGGAAAAGGAGTCGTTACCTAGTATTTTAATGGAAAGACAAGGAAAACCAAATAGAAAGGAAAAGACCTAAAGACATCAATGCGAAGAAAACACATGTATGCTCCTGTGCCATGCCGATGGAATCCTTGCGCGGCTCTCTTACTACTCAGTGTGCGGAAACACACGAGGAGATCCGATACGGTCACGACAAAAATGGTGAATCCGGAAGAAGAGATAAGACCCGGAAACACCAAGGGAAGACAAAAAGGATAAGGAAAGGAGTCGTCACCTAGTCTTTTAATGGAAAGACGATGAAAACCAAAAACACCAGAAAATCGAGAAGCAAATAAGATGCAGTATGTATGTGTGTGCCCTGTGCCTAATGGACAATGCGCAAATGAATGCGGGCCAGAGAAAGGGTAAGGATTTTGGTTACGCATGGGGAAGGGATTAGGCACCCCCATGCGCCTGAGAAAACACGGTCTTTCAAGGTTTCCTACTGTCAATGGTCTGTTAAATGTATGCTTGCTTATTCTATATACTCATGCATGAAGATGATTGAAAACATGCCAAATCAAAGTAAAGAAGTGAAATAAAGGGAAAGGTTAATCCGAGGGACAAATGTAGGCATTGAGAATGCCGCTTTACTGTACGCCCTTGGGCGATGAGGAAAATAGTGAAATTCTCGGAAAACGCCTCGCAAAATAGCAAAAATTGGGATAAATCCGAGAAAATAAAAAAAAGGGAAATAATCCTCATTTCGAGACAATATTGGCTTTGACAAGCCTTTTAATGTACGCCCTCGGGTGATGGAAAACCAAAACAAATGAAAACCACAGAAAACAGGGAGAAAACTAGGTCGGAACCAAGTTGGGAAAGCATGCGCAAAATCGGGAAGAAAAGACGAGAAAATCTGTGCGAAAAGATGTAGAAAAGCCATGCAAAATGCAAACGCGGGAAGTCCAGGGGGTTTTGTGCAAAAAGCCCAAATTCCGAGGAAAACTGAAGTTCAGAAGCCCAAATCATCGAAAATACATATGAAAACACATTCTATGCAATTATGAAGAAACTTGGGGTCAAATGTGCATCCCTAGACAAAATGAAGTTCTCTAGGGGTCAGAATGCAATTTTACCACTAAGGCATGCATTTAAAACAATTCAGTGGAATTTCAGGGTAAAAATGCAAGAAAAATGAATCAGAAAGGTTCCAGAAAGATTCAGGGGCAAAACAGTCATTTTACCCTTGAAAATAGGCATTCAGAGTAAAATCAATGAAGTACAGGGGCTAAACTGCAAATTGCCCAGCAGAATAAAGCATCCAGAAGAATTTCAGTAAAGACAGAGGGTTAAAGTGCAATTTCCCCTGAGAAAACATGCTTCAGAAAAGTTGTAAAAACAAGTTCAGGGGTTTAAATGCAATTAACCAGCAAAAACATGCATTCCGGGACATTTTAAAGAATACAAGGGCTTCTATGCAATTTCCACAGCAAAAATGAACTTCCAGAAACAATTTGAGAAAGCTTAGGGGCCTCTATGCAATTCGTCTAAAGCAAAAAAACATTTAAAAAAACTGGAGGGCTTTTATTAAAATTTTAAACTCAAAAAACATTATTTTAAATGTTCAGGGTAAAACATGTAATATTTCCAGTTAAAACTTTATTTGAAAGTTTTAAGAAAAATGACTGAAGGACCTATATGTAATAAAAGGACCTAAAAGTAATGGCAGAAGGACCTAAATGAAAGACAAACAATGTTTCTGTATTTTATTCAAATAAAATGTTTTAAATTGTTTTTTAAGTGAAAAAAAGAAACGACGGTCGTCGGCGACGGAGCTCGTCGCTGACGACCGCCGGAGGGGGCCATCAGAGGAGCGGAGGAGGCCTTCCCGTGGTCTGATCTAAGATGAGACTCCACGAGAAGCAAGAAAAGAGGCATTCAGAGAGATCCAACGGATTGGATCAGAGGCACAATGGTTGGAATGGGCCACCCTCCCCCTCTCGTCGTCGGGGCTACTCCGGCGACGCACTCGAGGAGGTTGGAGGCATTCAAGGCGGTGGCGCAGCGATCAGAGGCTTCTGAAAGGCTGAGGAGGTGTTGCAAAGGTTTTCCCATCATCCTCGGGCTAGGAGCAAGTCTGTGCACGCATCCCGGACACTGTCGACCGTCGATGCTTGAGCGCTCCGGAGGGCCTGGCTGTGGGGGCTACGCATAGGTCGAAGGCGATTCTTGACGGCTCCGGAGGATCGAGCAAGGCTAGAGGAAGGCTCCTACGGGGTTGGATCGTCATGGGGAGGCTCAGAGCAGCGAGTTGATCAAAACAGAGGCGCATCTTCTCCGACGACGACGACAGGGGGACCTCCGGCAACAGTAGCCTCTCGTGGCTTGAAGTAGGTTTCCAGGGGCTCTGAAAGCTTGGGGAAAGCCAGAGGATCATATCTTGGTGCTCAGGGAGGCACAGCGAGGCTGGAGGTGTCTGATCGGGCTCCACTACCAATCGTCTTCCCCCGCAACGGTGACGGGGCTTGATTCCGACGAATTCCCTCTAGTGCTCTCCTCAGCGGTCGAAGCAAGGCCAGGAGAAGGGAAAAAGAAAGAGGAGGCTAGGGGAGAAGGAAACCAAAGCTCTAGGACCAGGGAGGAGCCCCGAGCCAGTGCCCCCACCTAGGTTGCCAGAAATCGACTCCGGTGGAGCCTAGGGGCACCAAACGAGCCAGAGGAAGCCTCTAGAACCCCTGGAATTGATCCAAGAAGAACGGGGAAGGCCTATGAGCAACTATTTAACCATAATTGAAGTCAGAAAGAGGTGCACCTGGTATGGCAGTGGTTTTTCACCTTGTTACTCGCTAGAGATCACCGGAAATCGCCTCTCCTCCCCCACTGTGAGCTCCTCTCTCTCCCAGGAACCCTTCTCTCGCATCCTCTCTTCTCTCTCAGACCACCCAGTCCAAGTTATAGCCTAGGAAGTCCATAACAACCAAAACAAACTTCTAACAAACTACTCTAACAAACCACAACTAACTAAACAAACTCTAAACCACCTAACTAATCACTAACAAACTCACTAACAAACCTATAACAAACCTATGTTAGAAAAAAGGGCCTACATGGGCCTAATGGGCTTTGGTTGAATCAAATGGGCTTTGGATGAATTAAATGAGGCCTTCGATGAATTAATGGGCCTTGGTTAGCCTTCATGGGCCTTATGGGCCTAATGAGCCTATGTGGGCCTAATGGGCCTATGTGGGCCTAAAGTAGGCTCTCACCAAATGAATTAAATGGGCTCACATGGGCTTAGAATGGGTTGTGATGGGCCTAATTAGGTCTTATGGGCCCAAGTGGGCTTAAGTGGACCTCAAGGAATTAAATGGGCCTTCAATGAGTTAAATGGGCTTTCAATGAGTTAAATGGGCCAAAATTGGGTTTTGTGGGAATGGATTCAATTAGGGTTAGAGCTCATTGGTGATTGAAAGCCCAGCCACCACACTTTCAACTTGTAAAATTGGAGTGTCTACAGATGCCCCTCCCTGAGCAAGGTTGGAGGATGAATGGAACAAAGACCGATGCTCAGGGTTGACAAAGACACCCCACCCCCTCTCACAAGGAAGAGACATCAGGAGGAGGAGACCACTACTCAGAGTTGACAAAGACACCCTGCCCGAAGCCACAAGGAGTTAGTTAACAGCAATCAACCACCAGTCGGTGAATGCACCGGAGTTCCCACTGCCAAAGCCGAAGTCAAACAGAGAAACAAAAACAAATGACCAAAAACTAACAAGTTGATGACCAATCAGCTCCTAAATGACATAACTGATTATCACACTTGTCGAGAAAAGCATCAGACAAGAATCACAGTGCTTGTCGACCGGGAATTGACTGGTCACGGAAGTCATTCGGGTAGTTTGGGCTACCAACCCAGAAGGAGGGAAGAAACAAAGAGAGTGGGGAATCCATCAGGCACCACTGGGATTGCCTGGGTAGTTCGGGATACCAGCCTAGAAGGACTTGACACAAGACTTAACGGAATGACACTTGGTAAAAGAAGACAAAGCAGAAAAGGCGAATCAGCCAACCGAGAAGTAGGCGGTGTTGAAGACAAACAAACACATCATCCGAGAAGCAGACGACGATGGTACGAGGGGGATGACAAACGAACACATCAACTAAGAAGTTGGCAGTGATGGTCCGAGTGTCGAAGAGGGGACTCGTCAACCGAGAGGCTGTCGCTGACGATCTAGGAGGAAAGACACACGAACACATCAACCGAGAAGCTGGCGGTGATGGTAGGAGTGCCGAAGAGCGAACTCGCCAACCGAGAGGCTGTCGGTGATGATCCAGGGGGACCGACAAACAAACACATCAACTAAGAAGCTGGCGGTGATGGTTCGAGTGTCGAAGAGCAGACTCACCAATCGAGAGGTTGTCGGTGACGGTCTAGGGGAATGACAAACGAACACATCAACTAAGAAGCTGGCAGTGATGGTCCGAGTGCTGAGGAGCGGATTTGCCAACCGAGAGGCTGTCAGTGACGATCCAGGAGGAAAGACACACGAACACATCAACCGAGAAGTTGGTGGTGATGGTCCGAGTGCCGAGGAGCGGACTCGCCAACCGAGAGGCTGTCGGTGATGATCCAAGAGGAATGACAAACAAACACATCAACTGAGAAGCTGGCAGTGATGGTCCGAGTGTTGAGGAGCGAACTCGCCAACCGAGAGGCTGTCGGTGACGATCCAGGAGGAAAGACGCACAAACACATCAACTGAGAAGCGGGTGGTGATGGTTCGAGTGTCGAGGAGCAGACTCGCCAACGAAGAGGCTGTCGGTGACGGTCCAGGGGGAATGATAAACGAACACATCAACCGAGAAACTGGCGGTGATGGTCCGAGTGCCGAGGAACGAACTCGCCAACCGAGAGGTTGTCGTTGACGGTGTAGGAGGAAAGACACACGAACACATCAACCGAGAAGCGGGTGGTGATGGTCCGAGTGCTGAGGAACGGACTCGCTAGCCGAGAGGCTGTCGGTGACGGTCTCGGAGGAAAGACACATGAACACATCAACCGAGAAGCTGGCGGTGATGGTCCAAGTGTCGAGGAACAGACTCGCCAACCGAGAGGCTGTTGGTGATGGTCCAGGAGGAAAGACACACGGACACATCAACTGAGAAGCTGGCGGTGATGGTCCGAGTGCTGAAGAGCGGACTCGCCAACCGAGAGGCTGTCGGTGGCGGTCCGAGGGGGAAAGACAAATGAACACATCAACCGAGAAGCTGGCGATGATGGTCCGAGTGCTGAAGAGTGGATTCGTCCACCGAGAGGCTGTCGGTGACGATCGAGGAGGAAGGATACTAAGAGGGCAGATGACATAAGAGCGACACCAAAAGGCAGCTGACATGCCCCTGGTATCAGAAAGCTAAGGATCTGCTGAAAGACGGAAACAGAGGAATGCTGAGGGGTCCAGACAACTGGTTTAGCCAATAAGAGTTCGCCATGGGGATCTTATTCAAGTACCAGTGCACCCTGGATCGTCGTAGTTGTGGGGAATATCAGTTGAAGCAGTTGAGGATCTGTTGTCTATGTTCGATGCCATTGTGAATTCAGAGTGTTTCTGACATGCCAATGATGCCTCAGATCTGATGCTTGTCTCGCTGCAATGTTCTGCTATGGTTGTCGTTTTGTTGGAACCACTATGAATGTCGCCTCTCTATGAGAATGTGCACTTGACCATCGTTTGGACAATAACTCATTCTCAAAACGGTCCTCCTTTCCACAAAGCAGCTTACATACCCTTGGTTGGAGGCTATAGTTCAGTTGCAAAGCAAGTGGATGTTCTGTCAAGCACATGACATATGACTTTCGACCAAAGAGCAGCTGGCATGCCCTTGGTTGAAAAGGTACTAGCTCGATTATGCTGTAACTGGTGTTTTTGCTGCTCATTCTCTTTAGCCACTGAGCAGCTGACATGCCCTTGGTTGAAGGTACTTGGCAAAAACTCCTGTGGGACAAGTCCATATGCAAACAAAAAGAAGTCATCAAAGTAAAACTGTGAGAATCATGATTATTATGGTGTACTTTATTATTGTGGGCAATCTAGTTATTTGAGAATGACCTATTTTGATCAAGAAATGTATGTCTTGTGATTTTAGTGCTTATTATTTACATTTACTGCCTTGCTTACTCAATGAGTTCATTATCTGGACCATTTGCTTGTTTAGTTTGGTCATTTGTTTGCCCTCAGTTAGGTTGGAAAGTTGTACGCCTGTTAGAGGACGATGACACCTTCGACTCAATTGCCACTACAGAGACTGTCAAGTCGTTAGGTGGCTCTCGCTAGGTAGTGGTGGCACTCGAACTCACGGTAAGGTATTGTGATGGACCTAGCTCCATGCCAAACTCTTTAAGGTCCTGTACCTGCTTTTTTTCCTTTTCGACATCATTTTTTTTATTACTCCCTCACAGTCGTGCGGTTTCACTCTAACCTTGTCTCGGAGGTAATGAGCACCCGATCTATTCAGGAGGCCTTTATTGTAAGAGGGTGGGTCAGTCCCTTAAAGGTATGATTTTACTAGGTGCATACTCCAACTCCTCTTCAAGGTATGGTAAGGGTAGAGCTACAACACACGCCTCTCACTCATGGGTTGACTTCTGTCTTCGCTTTCTGTCTTCTTTATTCTTTTATGCCCTTGCGAATGTAAGTTTTCTTTTCTGGCTCACACTCTCAGTCACCCCTAACATTTTATCTCCCTCTTGGAGGTGCAGGATCCTTGCTGAGTTTGGACATTTTGTCTGGCTTTGATGTTCGGTGGTTCCCTTGCTAACTTGGTCGTTTAAGTAGTGACAACTAAGGAGGGATAATCCATTCTGACATTGGCGAGCTTTTCCGATTTTCATCATCGTGCAGAATGTTATTGACAAGCAAACTACCCTTCTAATTGTTCTTGATGTTTTTCTTTTTCTTTTTATCTTTTGTGCTTTTCTATTTTTTTTTGTGTTTTGATATATGGTGATGCAAAAAGAAATCAAAGGAGAACAAAGAGAAAGGATACAACTCCAATCCTTGTCGTTGTTATTTTGCCGATGCCATTAAGGTTCCTAGTAACTCCTTGTAGTGCCACTGGAAGTCAGAATCAAGGCAGGTGTAACAAAAGCTATCACAACCGTTATTGGAATTGAGGTTGTCACTGTGAATGTTGAATATGCTGATGGCATTAACATTGTATCTCTGTTGAAACTGATATCAGCTGTGTCGACTGTCTCCAACTTAATCCAGGGTATTTGCAAGTGTTGGGTTAGATCAGCACTTAGCAAACTTTAGGTTAGGCCCCCCACAGAGGAACACAAACAAGGATGGCACGTATGAGTGCTACCGAACAGAATTGAGAAAAGAAAAGAAGACAAACTAGGCAAAAGAAGGACCAGAATAAGAGCGACACATGTGAATTTTGCGGAAAAGACAAGAGAACAAACTAGGCTAAAGAAGCCCGATGGATTCCCCAGAAAGAACTAGGAAAAGAAAAAAAGAAAGGAAAACCCCCAAGTTCATACATCCTCAAAGCTTGCAGGCTCAGATGAAGAGAGGTTGGCTACACTAGGGTATGTAAGTGTTGATGCAGGTCTGGGTACTGCCTCCTACGCATTGATGACAATAACTCCTTTGTCGATCAAGCTCTGAACAATATCCCGGAGGGTGTGGCAATTATCAGTCGAGTGCCCCGAGGCTCGATGATAATCACACTGCGCTCCTGCGTCGTACCACTTTGGGAGTGGATTCGGTGGCGGATGAGGATCTGGTAGTCGCAGAAGTGACACGATATGAGGGAAGAGGGCACTCAGTGGCCTTCCGAGCTGAGTGAAGTCACTTTCTGAGCGACGACCGCGCCTCTGCTTGGGTTGTTGTTCATGTCGAACTGGTGCGACGTGATGCACTAGTTCAACGGTGGAGAGTGTGTATATGGTGTGTGGAGAACTAGGTGCAAATGCTAATTGATTCTGATCAGGCTGGCTCTCCATTCTAGTAGGCTTCTCAGAAGGCTTGATGAATGCTATGGCTGCCCTCTTGACGTTGTTGGTGTTGACAGTGTTGTTATTGAAGTTGCTTCCAGAAGAAGCGGCCTGCTTGGCGAATGTAGAGAGTGTAGGGAAGTTCCCACCTTTCAGCAAAGTCTCCATGCGAGTGTCAGCCCGAATCAGAGATGCAAAAGTAGTGATGGGCTGAATGCTAAGCAGGGCCCCAGTCGTTGGTTGTGCTCCTTTTATAATAATCTCGATAGACTCCTTGTCAGAGGGTCTATTCTTGATCTAGGAGGCTAGTGTACGCCAACGACCGACATACTCTCCAAATGATTCGTGGGGGCCCTGTCGGAATGCGACCAGATCTTCTCGCTTAGGGATCAAGTCAAGGTTGAAGGAGTATTGCTCCAGGAATGCCTTAGAGAGGTCGTTCCAAGTCTTGATAGAGGCCATGTCGAGGGATGTGAACCATCTAAGTGCTGGCCCGGTCAGACTTTTCTGGAACAAGCGGATCAGAAGCCTTTCATCGCCTTGAAGCTGCGCAAGGTCTCCGCAATACGCCTTCAAATGAGATATTGGGTAGCCACTACCGTTATATCTTTCAAATTTCGGGATGTGGAAATCCGATGGGAGAGTCGCCTCTGGAAAATAGTAGAGGTCTCAGAAGTTGTAGGACTGGTGTTCCTCGCCCTGCACTTGACGAAGTGCTCTTTCCAGATCATCGATCCTTGCTAGGAGAGCGTCTGAAGTTGCTGCTGATGAGGCAGGAGCAGCTGATGTGGGTTCCACGTATGTTGTATGGGTCGTGCGTGTGCGCTCCTCTGGATCCACCATAATGCCTCCCAGTGTCAAGGCATAAGGGCCAGCATACCCGTGCGTAGGTGCTGAGTGTAAAGATGTCATGCATGGATGGGCCTGATCCTGATGCAAAGGGAATGAATGCATTGCATGCTGTGTCGTGCAAGGTGCAGAGTGAGGGACCAATAATTGCTGTACTGGTACGATTCCAGGCAACGAACTTAAGGCATACTGCTCCCCAGCTAGCCCAAACGGCTGGCCACTAGTTGATGGAGTCACATGCTGTGCATAGTGCAGTGAAGGTGCAGGAGGCAATGATGATGCCCTCATCATCAGTGCAGTGAAGTGCTGAGGCGATGGTATGGGCGATAGTGCTGTGGAATGAGCCTGCAATGCTAAAGTGGTCTGCATTGGAACCTCAGGGGTTAAGGGAAAAGGAGTAGAAGTAAGACCAGGATAGAGAGCCATGCACTGCAACCTCCTCGCAAGAGTCATCAGATGCTGTGGTTGCATGGCAAACGACCCACCGACGGATGGGTCAGAAGGCAAGAGAGAGAAAGGGACGGACCCTATGCAGAAGTAGCCGCAGCTGACTGAATTCCTGGAACAGGAAAGCCCGAGGAAAGAGGTGCATCTGGCACTTTGAGAACCTGGGTAGAAATCATCGCAACAGATTCAGCGACAGGTTCCTGAGTGAAGAGTGCCTGCGAATGCTCCAAAGTAGGTACAAAATCTCCTTGAACTCCAAAATGGAAAGTATAGAGGGAAGGGAAATCAGCAGAAGTGAAAGATGGAGGAATCGAATCTGGAATTTCCTCCAAGACAACAACAGGGAGCTCACTGGTCGGTTGGGCCATGGCTGACTGCGAGCGAAAATGAATGGAGCTACAGCAAAGACAAGCGCATGAGTTTTAAGACGAACTGCAGTCGAAAGTGACCAACGACTCGGAAAAGGCAAGAGGAAACAACCACGGGAAGACGCCTGCAACGGAGACACCCGTGCTCCTAGCTGAGGACCTCGCAACAAAGTACCTGTGAAAACAGGTAAAAGAAATAGGAATTAGAACCTGGACAATGATGCAAAGACAAATGCGAGTTATTAGGGTTGCATGCCATGACATACAATGCAGATGAATGTCCTAAAGTGCACTCTCTCACCATGCATGTCCCATATGGGGTCAGCCACACGGGACACACTCATGGGTTTTAGGTTTTGACTCTGGTCAGAAAGTAAAGTCCTCGTTCTAAATCTTGGCCAAAGCGCAGGCAGTGAACAAGTGGTGCGTTGGTGGCCTCGTCTCCTGCAATAGCAAGGAGTTGTACCCTCTACTAGCACCAACACGACCCCAGACAAGGGGGGACAAACTAATAACACGCTCTACGCTAAAGCTATAGAACGGGCTACTAGGATTGTCCTTCGCGGACTGTGGGTAGACTCAGAGGAGAAGATGCATGCTTTCTAAAATGATCATTCATGCGATATGCTTTTGTATCTTTTACTTGCGTTTTATTAAACCTGAGGGGATTGTGAGCATTTGTCTTTAGTTACGCCTTATCAATTGTTCAGCTGAGTTTGTGTGTTTTATTTTAACCAGACAAGGAGGCAAACATGTCTCTACTCTCCTAATCATGGCAAATTCAAATAAAAGGGAAAAACACACAAGCATGGCATCCAAACAAGTCAGACAAAAGGCATGATCATGACATGTGCTGGTGTAGTGCTCAAGTAGGTGAATAAAAGCAAGTATCGACAAACAAAGCATGAATTAGATCATGTGCATGTGCGGTGGCATAGCAATAGTGTAAAGAAAGCAAAAAAGGCATGTTCAGTCAAATATGTACAAGCAAATAAGAATAAGCCAGCAAGCATAATGTAAACAAACCAAAGACAAGTAGGGAAACTAGAACGAAAGCTAGAATCTGGTTATCCCCAGCGGAGTCGCCAGTTCCTGTGAACATGCCGGTGGAACCCTTGCGCGACTCTCCTACTACTCAGTGTGCAGAAACACACGAGGAGATCCGATACGGTCACGACAAAAAGGGTGAATCCGAAAGAAGAGATAAGACCCAGAAACACCAAGGGAAGAGAAAAAGGATAAGGAAAGGAGTCACCACCTAGTCTTTTAATGGAAAGACGAGGAAAACCAAAAACACCAGAAAATCGAGAAGCAAATAAGATGCAGAATGTATGTGTGTGCTTCGTGCCTAATGGACAATGCGCAAATGAATGTGGGCCAAAGAAAGGGTAAGGATTCTGGTTACACATGGGGAAGGGGTTAGGCACCCCCATGCGCCCGAGAAAACTCGATCTTTCTAGGTTTCCTACTGTCAATGGTCTGCTAAATGTATGCTTGCTTATTCTATA
>JAMKQA010024682.1:0-12667 GCA_024699735.1 Posidonia australis
GAGTTTTCTCGGGCGCATGGGGGTGCCTAACCCCTTCCCCATGCGTAACCAGAATCCTTACCCTTTCTCTGGCCCGCATTCATCTTGCATTATCCATTAGGCACGGATCACACATGCATCTTTGCATCTTGTTTACTTTCTGCCTCTTTTGTGTTTTCTTGGTTTTCCTCGTCTTTCCATTAAAAGAGTAGGTGGCGACTCCTTTCCTTATCCTTTTTGTCTTCCCTTTGGTGTTTCCGAGTCTTGTCTCTTCCTCTGGATTCACCATTTTAGCTGTGACTGTATCGGATCTCCCCGTGTGTTTCCGCACACCGGAGTAGGTTTGGTGAACCACGCCTAGGGGTTCCACCGGCATGATCACACCCATTCCTGTGTTTTTGTTAGCATCAGCTTCGCATCGGCTTTTGCATTGGCATCTCGCATTGGCATCACATCCCCAGCATTTAGATCAGTTGTTGCATGCATTTCGTATTCGCATTTGCATTAGGCAACAAGTCATGATTTTCGGTGCATCAGCCGAATAAGTGACTTACTACCTAGAACAAACACCATCCTTCTGTAACCTCAAAATGGGGGTATCTTGTCAACCCTGAGCATCGGTCTTGGTTCCCTTTGTCCCTCGACCTCGCTCAAAGAGCGGCATCTATAGACACCCCGATTTTGACGTTACTCATAAATAAGCTTTCCAGATGTTGCTTTGGATGTGGCAAACCTAATCCCATTAGCTAAACCAACTAAAACCTATAGTAGGCCCGCAGCCCAATTAGAAATCCAGACAAGTAGGGGAAAGCACCTAGCTAGCACACCTCCCTAGCACACCTCCTTAGCACACCTACCTAGCACACCTCCCTGGCACATCTACCTAGCACACCTAGCTAGCACACATCCCTAGCACACCTACCTAGCACACCTACCTAGCACACTAACCTAGTGCACATACCAGGCGCCCAGCCTTCCTCAAGCTACTGGCTACTGGCTGTTGGCTTTCCACCTCCCATGGCTGTTACCTCTACTAGCGAATATGCCATGGAATCTTCCAGGCTTTTCGTCTACGAGGCTCCTTGTTGTCCTAGGAGTTACCCATGGAAAATCGCTATATATAGACCCCATAAGCAACCATTTGAGAAGGCTGATCATCTTGAAAGATAGAGACACACAGCAACACTAGCCTTCTCCAGAATTCTGCAACTATTCACTTGAGCACTCAAGCTTTGCCTTGCATCCAGAGATATTCTCAGCCCTTCCAAAGCATCAAGAAGCTTATTATCTTGGGTCTTTCTTTTCTTTCTTGAAGGAACATCTTGGACAAGGTAGGTCCTTCCCACTTTTCCTTTAAACTCTTATTCTTTTGCAATGAAATAAAGCATGCTATAAATTCCACATATATGGTCTGATTTTTCTGTATTTTCATGAGGTTTCTATGATGAATTTACTTATCCTCTTTGCAAGATGCTCTTCATGCAAATCTACACTTTTTATTGCAAGCATGTTTACTTTATTTCTAGCATAAAAATCTGCACTATATCGCCTGCATGAGCAATCTTTTCCTTATTATATTCTTGGTATGATCATCACTTACATATATTCTATTGGGTTTACTTGTTTCATGTTTGTATCCTTTGCATTTTGCATGTGTTCTTGCCATGAACCCATTTAGTCATCTTGTTTTTTTAATGATAATAAGATAGCTTTGACCATATGCATCCTATCATACTTTTAGCTCTTAACACCCGCATGAATCAACCTGCATTAGCATAAATCATCCATCTCTATTCTGGATCAGGTTCTGGATCAGATTGCAGTCTGATCCAGATTTTCTGGGGAGCACCTACATGACGCACTAGAGTGGCGCATCTCTCTAGTGCACCACTCTGGCGCCCCATTCAGGAGCACTAAACTGGTCAGAGAGCAAAACATTTACTTTTGCATATCTGCTTGCATGGTTTTCTGAATGATTTTGAGCTTGATTCTTTCACTGCTTGTTCTTTCATATTCCATGGTTTTGCATGCATGTTTTCAGTTTAAAGCAAGATTGTTTCTTAGTTTTTTTCTCCCTTTGGATAATTGGTCCTTGGTCAAAATCTGGTAGGCTGGTTGCACCTTACTCCTATATGGAGAACCTTGTGCATCAGCCCATGATCCAGGAACATAGCTAAATCCTGCCTCTTTCATTTAGCATGCACAGGGTGCGATCTTGTGTGAGGCTACCAGCCCTTGAGCACAAGGTCCAGAGGTCATTGCACTTGCATTTCTTTCACTTTTAAGGCATGTTTTCCAAGTTTTGCGAAGGATTTTACATGGCATGATTTTCTGGAATGCATTCTCATGTGACTTGGCACTGCATAGGTTTCTATTTTCCCTCAGCATATCTTTCTAGCCCACATAGGAGCACATATGTGGCGCACTTGATTCAAACAATTCAATTTCTTGGACCGAACAAGATGGAACTTCTTTTTTCCTTTCCAAACTTCAAGGAAACACCCCTAGATCCTCTACAAATACAATATTTTTGCTGTTTTTTTTTTTTGTAATCGGTAAGCTAATATTAGCAGAAAGTAATTGTTTCACCACCACAATCGAAATCACTAGTACCACCACGGGACCAAGCTTCAATCATCGGCATGTTCTCAGTAGAACACTGCAGGTTTTCATATGGTTTTAGCATGCTTTCTCGACATGTTTTGCTTCTGGACTTTTTCCTGCTTTTTTTCCTTGATATATCGGAAGGCATAGCTCTGTTTTCAGCCATTTCCATGCATGTTAGATTGCATTTGGCATATAGCAAAGCAAGGATGAAAAATCACTCAAAATTGATATATCTTTGATTTTATTCATGAAATGACTTTGCATCGACACTTGACCCGACACACGAGTGGTACTTCTGAGCATTAGGACACACCCCTGCACATCATGCACCCGTATTTTAGACACCACACACTGAAAAGCTGACATTTCATTAGTAAAAGTGAAACCAATAGAAGACCGATTTATCGAGCGCACGAGGGTGCCTAATACCTTCCTCGTGCGTAACAGGGATCCTTACCCATTTCTGGTTTATGACCTGCTTTTCCATTGCATGATTTGCATGTTTTATATGGTTTTCCTCGTCTTCCATTTTAATAGACTAGGTGGCGATTCCTGCATTTGCATATTTATTTTTATTGTTTTTTGCCGTGACTTTGTCGTTCCTCGTGTATTTGGCCTTTTGCGTCAAAATCCTCAAGGTTGTCGCCGACATGGTTACAATAGGGCATTCATCTACATGCATACCATTCACGCAACCTTCAAACTTGCATTGTCGTCCTTGCCTTAGGTTCTGACACCTGTTGTTCTTGCCTATTTCTACAAGTAGATTGGTGCGAAGTCCTCAGCTAAAGCTTGAGCATTTTCATCACAGGCAACCTCCTGCAATCCTTCTCTTTTCTGTTCGTGGCCTATTCGTCGCTTCCGACAATAGCTCCTCCTAGAGCTCGTGTGCCTGCTTCGTACTATGGCCTTGTCTTTACCCATTCGTAGTCCACAATGGCCCAACAAACCAATGAACCTCTTTCTCTTGCCTTGGAGGAGATCCCGCATTCAGCCCCTCCTTTTATCACATCTGCAACTTCTCCTTCCCTCCATGCTTTTTGCTTCAAGGTGCAAGGAGATTCCATACTCACCCCTCTTGGATAGCGGTAGACACTAGCCAAACTAGAGCATGTTATAGAGTCCACTACGGTGACCACCACGAATGTTCCAGAGACACCGCCATCTGCATCTCTTTCCTTGGGCTCTCCTATTTTAGGAGTCTAGTCAACTGTAGTTGTTTCCATTGTAGGGTGTAACCATGCCGGTGACAGCCTCGAGGATTTCGTCGCGAAAGGGCAAAATACATGAGGGACGGTAAAGTCACGGCAAAAAACAATAAAAATAAATATGCAAATGCAGGAGTCGCCACCTAGTCTATTAAAATGGAAGACGAAGAAAACCATATAAAACATGCAAATCATGCAATGGAAAAGCAGGTCATAAACCAGAAATGGGTAAGGATCCTTGTTACGCACGAGGAAGGTATTAGGCACCCTCGTGTGCTCGATAAATCTGTCTTCTATAGGTTTCTCATTTGCTTATGAAATGTCGACTTTTCAGCCTTTGTTGTATGCCCGAGGGCGATATGCCATGCCATGCTTGGTGTCTTATGCTAAATAAGGGTGCATGATGTGTGGGGTGTGTCCTAGTGCTCAAAAGTATCACTCGTATGTAGGGTCAAGTGTCGATGCATAGTCATTGCATGAATAAAATCAAAGATCTAATATTTTCGAGTGATTTTTCATCTTTGCGTGGCTATATGCCAAATGCAATCCTAACATGCATAAAAAGGGTTAAAAGCAGAGCCATGCCTCCCTGGTATATCAAGGAAGAAAACCAGGAAAAATCCAGAAGCAAATCATGTCGAGAAAGCATGCTAAACCATATAAAAACCTGTTGTGTGCTACTGAAAACCGGCTGATGCGCCTGTTTGGTGTGCCAGACTGGTGCTCCAGTCTGGTGCGCCACCTAGGTGCTTCCATGTGGGCCAGAAAGATGTGCTGAGGGAAAACAGAAATCCATGCAGTGCCAAATCATATGACAATGCATTCCAGAAGTATGCAATGTAAAACCCTTCGCAAAACTTGGAAAATATGCCTTAAAAGCGAAAGAAATGCAAGTGCAATGAATTGTGGACCTTGTGCTCAAGGGCTGGTAGCCTCACACAAGACCTCACCTATTTATGCTAAAATGAAAGGAGCAAGACTCAGCCATGTCACTAGATCATGGGCTGATGCATAAGGTTCTCCATGTAGGAGTAAGGTGCAACCAGCCTACCAGATTCTGACCAAGGACTAAATATCCAAAGGGAGAAAACAATCTTGCTTTAAACTGAAAACATGCATGCAAAACCATGGAATATCAAAGAACAAGCAGTAAAAGAATCAGGCTCAAAGTCATGTCCAGAAAACCATGCAAACAGATATGCAAAAGTGAATGTTTTGCTCTCTGACCAGTCTGGTGCTCCTGAATGGTGCGCCAGAGTGGTGCTCTGGGTGGGTGCGCCACTCTGGTGTGCCACTTAGGTGCTCCCCAGAAAATCTTGATCAGACTGCAATCTGATCCAGAATCTGACCCAGAATAGAGATGTGTGATTTATACTAATGCAAGTTGATTCATGCAGATGTTAAAAGCTAAAAGCATGACAGGATGCTTATGAACAAAGCCATCTTACTATCATTTGATTAAAAACAAGATGATTTAATGGGTTCATGGCAGAAACGCATACAAAATGCAAAAGAACAAACATGAAACAAGTAAACCCAATAAAACATATATAAGTGATGATCATACCAAGTATATAATAAGGAAAAGATAGCTCATGCAGGCAACATAGTGCAGATTTTTATGCTAGGAACAAAGTAAACATGCTTGCAAACAAAAATGTAGATTTTCATGGAGAGCATCTTGCAAGGAGGACAAGTAAATTCATCATAGAAACCTCATGAAAACACAGAAAAAATCAGACCATATGTGGAATTTCTAGCATGCCTTATTTCAATGCTCAAGAATAAGAATTTAAAGGAAAAGTGGGAAGGGCCTACCTTGTCCAAGATGTTCCTTCAAAGAAAGACCCAAGATAATAAGCTCCTTGATGCTTTGGAAGGACTGAGAATATCTCTAGATGCAAGAAAAACTTGAGAGCTCAAGTGAATATTTGCAGAACTCTAGAGAAGGCTGGTGTAGTTGTGTGTGTTTCTATCTTTTAAGATGATCAGCACCCTCAAATGGTTGCCTATGGGGTCTATATATAGGGATTTCTCAAGAGTAACTATTGGGAAAGCGAGGAGCCTCGTAGACGAAAAGCTTGGAAGATTCCATGGCATATTCACTAGTAGAGGTAACAGTCATGGGAGGTGGAAAGCCAGCAACCAGCAGCCTGAGAAATGGCTGGGCGCCTGGTATGTGCACCAGGTATGTGCGCCAGGTAGGTGTGCTAGGTAGGTGTACTAGCTAGGTGTGCTAGGTAGGTGTGCTAGCTATGTGTGCTAGCTAGGTGTGACAGCTAGTTGCTCTCCCCTACTTGTCTGGATTTCTAATTGGGCTGCGGGCCTGCTATAGGTTGTGATTTGGTTTAATAGGATTCAAGGGTTAGCTACATCCAAAGCAACATTTGGAAAGCTCATCTTTGAGTCACCTCAAAATCGGGGTGTCTACAGATGCCCCTCCCTGAGCGAGGTCGAGAGACGAAGGGAACCAAGACTGATGCTAAGGGTTGACAAGATACCCCCATTTTGAGGTTACAGAAGGATGGTGCTTGTTGTAGGCAGTAAGTCACTTATTCGCCGGATGCACCGAAAATCATAACTTATTGCCAAATGCAAATGCGAATGCGAAATGCATGCGACTGCTGATCTAAATGCTAGGGATGTGATGCTAATGCGAAAACAAATGCAAGAGTCGATCTGAAAGCCGATGCAAAATGGATGCCAACATAAAACACAGGAGTGGGTGCTTGCAAGATAATGCAATGCTAAAGCTAGTGCTGAAGAAATAACAAGGCAAAAGATAAAGAAATCCTGCACACAGAGGAAACCACGGGCAGGTAAATGATAAGTTGTCGGACTCATCAGCCAGATTATTGAGGTTATCAACCTAAGAGATAGGATATGACAAGTTAATCAAGTCTTGTCAACCGGACCACCTGACAGCGTGACGGTTGTCAACCGAGCAGTTGGGGGTACCAGCCCAAGGGGAAGGGGGCATGACAAACATACCATTTGTCAAGCAAAACACGGCCCTATCCACACGAACCAAGGGCGAACAAAGAGATTTCGCTACCACGAAAACTCAAAACAGAAGAGAGAAACAAAAGGACCGTGACCGCCCGGTCAGAGGATCAAACAACTGGATTCTGCGCCCGCGAAAACCCAGAAGAGAAAGGATAAGGACCTTGACCGCTTGGTCAAAAGTCAAGCAGCTGGATTTCCTACCTGGGGAAATCCGAAAGAAGGGCTAGGACCTTGACCATCTAATCAAAAGGTCAAGCCACAGGATTTCCTGCCCAAGGAAATCCAAGAGAGGGACTAAGGACCTTGACCATAAAGTCAAAAGGTCAAGCTACAAGTTTTCCCGCCCAAGGAAATCCAAGAAAGGGGCTAAGGACCTTGACCATAAAGTCAAAAGGCCAAGCCACAGGATTTTCTGCCCAAGGAAATCCGAGAGAAACCAAGGACTTTGACCGCTCGGTCAAAGTCAACCAGCTGGATTCCGCACTCGCGAAAGCCCAGGATAGGCAAAGGACATTTGACCGCCCAGTCAAAGCCAGCAAGCTGGATTCCACGTCCGCGAAAATCCAAAAGGGGCACATGACCTTGACCGCCCAGTCAAAGTCAACAAGCTGGATTCCGTGCCCGTAAAAATCCAAAAAGGGAAAACGACATTGACTGCCCGATCAAAGTCAACAAGCTGGATTTCGCGCCCGCGAAAATCCAAAAGGGGCAAACGACGTTGACCGCCTGGTCAAAGTCAACAGGTTGGATTTCGGGCCCACGCAAATCCAAAAGGGCAAATGACATTGACCACCCGATCAAAGTCAACAAGCTGGATTTCGGGCCCGTGAAAATCCAAAAAGGCAAACGACGTTGACCGCCCGGTCAAAGTCAACAAGCTGGATTCCGCGCCTGCGGAAATCCAAAAGGGGCAAACGACGTTGACCGCCTGGTCGAAGTCAACAAGCTGGATTCCGTTCCTACGAAAATCCAAAAGAAAAAGGTAGAAGGATCTCATCCGCTCGGAAGGAGATCCCTAAAAACCAAAACGATGATTCTTGGATTGTCCCCCAAGAAGGAAAACGGCAAATATGTTGGTTGCTGATGTTGCGGTGCAAAAACTGGCACTTTTGCTGAGATGTGTACAATCTCTTCTTGTTGGAATTTTCAACCGAATATGGCATTGTTTGCAAAAGGCGAAGACTTACTTGCAAATGTCCTAAACTTGAGGGTTTTTTGCAATTTATCCAATCACGACTGCCTTTTAATCGCTGTATTGCCGCCATGCTGTGACATTTGAGATTCTACTGTATATCAACAAATGTCTGCTTCAAACAAAACTTCCCACATCTTTGTGGACTAATCTGCAAATTTGCAAAAAAGGAGGGATCTTCTGCAAATTACCCCATTTGGTGTATCTTGCGGGTCATGTGCTTGATACTATATATTCTGCTCTTGGAGCGTAAGCTGTGAGGTGCTAGGGGCTGAAACGTAATTTTCACGGCCACTTGCATTTTGAACCTTAACTTATTAAATTATTTATAAGTGGGTACCATTGGATAATTGCCATAACCGTCAAAGAACATTGTCCACTTTTATTCTTGCCTACTAGGAATGCAACAGGCTCATGTTGCTTGATTTCTCCTTGTTCTGCTGTTTTGCTTGATTTCACATCCTCAAAGCAACATGCATATGCATTTGTTTTTTTTTCTTTTAAATCTTTCTTTTCTCAAAAGACATGCCTCTTCCTCTTCTTCATTTGCCTTCTCCAACGAAACCCATCCTTCTCCTCTTTTCTTCATCTCCCCTCCTCCTCACGGCGTCGGTGCGCAGGAGGTGCGCCGATGAGGTGCTCCTGGCTAGTGCGGGGTTTGGACGCGGGGGCATCGTGCTGCGGAGGCGCGGTGACGTGCGACAACGGCTGATCGACGGCTAGGTGCTTGGTCGACGACGGCGATGGACTAGACCCTTCAAGACTGGCTGGACAGGGGTTCACCAGCGGAGGTCACTCCCTTGATCTCCTCTTTTATTTTTTTGCTTGGACTTGCATTTTTTGTTTGCTTCTTGCTTGGATGGCCGGCGGCTCATGGGTTCCAGCAGGCATGGGTGATTTCGGTGGTCTGTGGTTGTGGGGTGGTCATGCAGTGGTTATTGTCATCAGTGGTGGAAATGGAGTGGCCGTGTGGTGGGTAGGCACCGGAGTAGCTCGACAGGAGGTGGGTTTCAGTAGGTGGTGGTGCTGGTTTTGGTTGGCTAATGGGTCCGTGTGGTGGCGGGCCGGAATGGTGGTGTAGGCTGGTGTGGAGGAGGGAGAAAATGGCTATTGTGAGGTGGTATTTGGGGGTATGTGGGCTACTGGTGAGTGCAAGAGAGTGGAGTAGGATGGTTGGGAAAGGTGTTGGTGGTGAAGAGATGGGTTGTGAGGTCTTGGTATTGTTGGTTGGTTGCTTGAAATTTGTTGGTTGGCTTGACATGAGAGGAGAGAGGAGGAGGGCTACTGGTTGGGGAGGAGAAGGAGAGAAGGGTTGCCATGGGATTGATGGAGGCCGAGAGAGGTGAGGAATGGAGGAGGAAGGCTGTGAAAGGTGTTGGTTGCTAACGTGTGTTCTGATATGAGGCATGGGTTGTCACTATGATCCAAGGCTTGAATGAAACAGTTCGCTATTATAAATTTTTCTAACTGAATGCCATGCTGTATTGGCCACTTTAAATCAATTATCTGCTGAAAGTACTAGCACATGTGGGCACAGTATGTTTCATGTTCAGCCCTTTATACCAACAGTTGCATGTTCCACTTTATCTATATTTCTGTCATTAAGTGCCATTGCTTTACTTTAAATGTTATGCCCTTTACTATTTTGCCAATGAATGTAATGCCATGTCGACTTCAACTTGGGCTCTATTATGCTTAAATATTCTGCATTTGTCATGCCTGCTGCTATTGTATGACTCTTGGTTCGGCTTTTCCCCTTTCCCGCAGGATGACCCAGTTCCCGAGGAGAGGACCCCACAATCCTCGTGGGACATGCCTTATAATTCTCGTCCCAGGCGGTGAGGCAGTTCCTCGAGGTCGCGAGCCTTTAGTAGCTCGACCCCTACTGCCCTATTGAGGTAAACCCAAAACTGGAAGAAAATATATATACACCTGGTGCTTTGTCTGACAAATGCATTTCCAGGAGTCCGGCAATTTTGAGGAGCGGCTGCTAAGTGACCATCACATCTGTGACGGTCCAGATTTTGGGGTAATCTTCTTGCTTTAACAAGCTTTAACTGCTCTCAACTTGGCACTAATTCTGCTCTTGACTTTTCAGGAGGGGGACGGCAACCGGATCATGCGGTGCCACTGGGGCCCGATGCTTGACCATTTCCATCGTCTGCCGGATTTTCTGCAGGACTTCCTCCTACACCACTCCCCATTTGGAGGTTTGCTTTGCATACCCATTATGCATGGCCATTATAACTTCTTCAGGGCTTTGGTGGAAAGGTGGAGGTTTGAGACGCACACTTTCCATTTTCCATTCGGAGAGCTGACCATCCTGCCTGATCAGTGGGCTCTATTGATGGGTCTTCCCTTCAGTGACGAGCCGATTATAGGTGAGACCACTCACGGTTTGCACCTTGCTCCTACGCAGTTGGGTCGTGTTCGTCCAAAGCCACATCGGGGGAAGTACATGATCACAGTAGGATGGCTGAGAGAGTGGGACAAATTCTGGCCCAACCCTGAGCCTAACGGCGAGGAGGCAGACTTCGTACTGAGGCATTTCTTGTTGGATCTGCTAGCCATGATGTTCTGTGACTCATCTGCTTACTGCATTCATGCTGATTGGATAGCATATTTAACTAATCTGGAACATCTGGACCATTATGACTGGGCCGACGCTAGTTATACCTGGTTGATCTGCGGGCTTGACAATGTGGTTAAGCTTGGGCGCCGCTCTTATGTGGGGCTATACCCTCTACTGACTGTAAGTATTTGCTTTCATTACTTTTGCAAAACAAATTTCCTTTATGCTTAATATCTGATAAACTGACTTCTGTCTGCCATTTCCAGTACTGGATCATGGAGCATATCACTAGAGGGCATAGTTTCGCCCGTCTTCGGGATGAGCTTCTGCCTCTTCCCCACCAGTGGGTCGAGCCTGACCATCGGGCTGCTGCTGGGGTCTATAGTTACGAGTCCTACCGGTATCTGTTGGGCCTGGTAGAACTTGAGGATGAATGTTTCCCTTCCTTTTATGCTGTATCCTCTAATGCTTGTTTTGATTGGTTATATATTTCTCTTTCTTTAAAACTGGTTCATCTGCGCCCGTTCTCCAGATATAATGGCTTTGAATGGACTCCCCTGAACTCTAGCCGCGTTCTTATTGACAAGCAGGTGAAGTTCTATTGTATGAAGAAGTCAGCCTATTTCCTTCCAAGGCGCGTGCGACATCAATTTCTGAACGAGTTCTGCATTCCTGCTCCTCCTCCTCCTGACATGGATCGTCCGGCTACGACTCGTTCAGTTGCTTGAAGCCGGCATGCAGCAGCCATAGCTTCCCAGGACAAACACGTCCTTCGGGAAGTTAACTACACAGATTATCTGGCTTGGTACAGGCGGGTGGGGAAGCCGTACCTATTCGAGGAGGCAGTGCGAGACAGCCAACGCGGGATGTGGTATGCCTTCGACTGGGCCAAGGTACATGATTACCATTTCCACTTAATATTGCTGGTATGTGAATTATATAAGTCTAACATTTGTCACAATCCACAGGGCTTTGAAGAACAATTTGGCACCTTTTATGCCAATATCCGCTGGAAGAGGGTAAGACTTTTACTTTGCAAATTATCATTTTCAACTCAAAGTACGCCTGACATATTTGTTACTTTGCAGGAACTGCGCTGGCGTAACATCATCCGGGTATGTCTCTCTTCCTGTTTTTTTGTTACTCTCCCTTATAATTCTTTCTGCTAATAAAAACTTTGATATTGCAGCAAGACTTCCCAGCTCAGGAGGTGAATGTAGCCAGTAGCGGGGATTTCACTATGGAGGCATCTGAGGAGGACCATTCAGATACCGAGGTTACCCAGAGGGTCCGTGACTCTGCTCCCCGTTCCCAGGCTACTGCTGTTGCTCAGTGGTCACGCCGAATCACCCGACGAGGCACCCGTCTCTTGGCCGAATACTTCCAAAAGGCGGCATCTGATGAGGAAGATTCAGACGAGGAGTAGCTTTTCTTACATTTGCAGTTCTTTCAAAGCTTTGTAACAACAGTGGAATATTGTAACACGTTTTAATATTTTATAAAATTCCAGATTCTGTGATGTGCCCCCCGGGGTTTTGTGTATAAGATGTATGTAGGTTTAAATTAATGGCGCCGATTTGGCGATATCCAATTTTCAGGGGAGGTGCTGCTGAAATTGGTAGCCATTCCAAGTGCCACCTAGGTGCGCCCTTCAGATGCACCTCTTAAAATGGCGAGTTTGTTTTCCTTTTTTGCTGAAACCCCTTTTATTTTCCCTATATAAACTCGCATTCTACGAGAGATGCTGCCGTCCTTTCTGAAAAATGGTGTTAGATCTCTGCTTTTTGCTCTTTCTCTGATCTTTCTGAGCACTGGCTACGTTATACTCTGCATCACAATGGTATGCACTTCTGTAAATATGTGCTTTCTGCTGTTTTTTTGTCGATTTGTGCTTTGCTACAGATTTTGCATTCTGTGATTCTATCCTGGCTTTATGGCAACATATTCTGAATATGTCTCTTGATTCTGTACTCACTTTTGGATTATATTCTGCTGGATTGCTTTGTTTGCTTCATGTTTATGTTAAGTTCTGGGGGGGGGGGGGGGGGGGGGGGGGGGGGGGGGGGGGGGGGGGGGGGGGGGGGGGGGGGGGGGGGGGGGGGG
>JAMKQA010024684.1:0-13599 GCA_024699735.1 Posidonia australis
TGCTTGTGTTGTGCCCAAGTAAGTGAATAAAAAGCAAGCATCGACCAACAAAGCATGAATCAGATCATGTGCATGTGCAGTGGCATAGCAATAGTGTAAAGAAAGAGAAAAAAGGCATGTTCAGTCAAAATATAAACAAGCAAATGTCACAAGCAAGCAAGCGTAATGTAAATAGACCAAAGTCAAGTAGGGAAACCAGAATGAAAGTTAGAATCTGGTTATCTCTAACGGAGTCGCCAGTTCCTGTGACATTACCAGTGGAACCCATGCGCGTCTATCCTACTACCGGGTGTGCGGAAACACACGAGGAGATCTGATACGGTCACGGCGAAAATGGTGAATCCGGAGGAAGAGACTAGACCCAAAAACACCAAGGGAAGATAAAAGGATAAGAAAAGGAGTTGCCACCTAGTCTTTTAATGGAAAGACGAGGAAAACCAAAAACATAAGAAAATCGACAAGCAAATAAGATGCAGAATGTATGCGTGTGCTTCGTGCCTAATGGACAATGCACAAATGAATGCGGGCCAGAGAAAGGGTAAGGATTCTGGTTACGCATGGGGAAGGGGTTAGACACCCCCATGCGCCCGAGAAAACTCTGTTTTTCTAGGTTTTCCTATTGTCAATGGTCTAATGAATGTATGCTTGCTTATTCTATATGCTCATGCATGAAGATGACTAAAAACATGCCAAATCAAAGTAAATATGTGAAATAAAGGGAAAAAGTTAATCCGAGGGACAAATGTAGGCATTGAGAATGCCGCTTTACTGTACGTCCTTGGGCGATGAGGAAAATCATGAAGTTCTCGGAAAACGCCTCGCAAAACAGCGGAAATTGGGGCTAAATTTTAGAAAATCAAAAAGGAGAAAATAATCCTCATTTCGGGACAATGTCGGCTTTGTGAAGTTGTGACCATACAGGTAGAACCCTTGCACGGCTCTCCTACCACTGGGTGCATGGAAGCACTCGAGGAGACCCGATATGGTCACGGCGAAGATGGTGAATCCGAAGGAAGAGATTAGACCCGGAAACACCAAGGGAAGATAAAAAGGATACGGAAAGGAATCGCCACCTAGTCTTTTAATGGAAAGACTAGGAAAACCAAAAAACACAAGAAAATCGAGAAGCAAATAAGATGCAGAATGTATGTGTGTGTTTCGTGCCTAATGGACAATGCACAAATGAATGCGGGCCAGAGAAAGGGTAAAGATTCTAATTATGCATGGGGAAGGGGTTAGGCACCCCCAAGCGCCCGAGAAAACTCGGTCTTCCTAGGTTTCCTACTGTTAATGGTCTATGGATGTATGCTTGCTTATTCTATATACTCATGCATGAAGATTACTGAAAACATGCCAAATCAAAGTAAAGAAGTGAAATAAAGGGAAAAAGTTAATCCAAGGGACAAATGTAGGCATTGAGAAATCCACTTTACTGTACGCCCTTGGGCGATGAGGAAAATCGTGAAAATCGAGAAATACTCGAAAAGCGTCTCGCAAAACAGTAGAAATTGGGATCAATCCGAGAAAATCAAAAAGGGGAAAATAATCCTCATTTCGGGACCATGTCGGCTTTGACAAGCCATTTATTGTACGCCCTCGAGCGATGGAAAACCTAAACAAATCTAAAGGCGCAAACCAGGGAAAAATCCGGGAAACGGCGAAAAAACAAAGCTAGAAACGAGCTAGGAAAAGCATGCGCAAAACCAAGCAGAAAAGACAAGAAAACTTGTGCGAAAAGATGTGAAAAGATATGAAAAATGCAAGTGTGAATGCAAATATGAAAACTCTAGGGCGTTTTGTGCAAAAAGCCCAAATTCCAATGAAATCTGAAGGAATCGAGGCGACTTTGCTGAAGGCCTTTGTCTCTGACGGGCGTGTTTGGGGGTGTATTCCGTTCATTCGTGGTGTTTTGATGGCTCTGTATTTGGGCGCACCACTTTAGGATATCTTTCTGATTGTCTTTGTCAAATTCTAGATTATTGTTGGGTTCACAATCACGTTGTTGTCCCTGCTAATCATTTGACATGTAGATTCTAATCAGAGAATAACTGTTTTGCCCTTGATGAACCAAATAGCAAACTAAGTGAGCCCAGCTAGAAAGTAGCTGACATGCCCCTAGTGTAAGGGTGAATGATGCTCATTCGAAGACAGAAGTCAGCCCAAGAGTGAGAGGCGTGCGTTGTAGCTCTACCCTTACCATACCTTGGAGAGGAGTTGGAGTACGCCAAAGCCATAGAATGGGCTGCTAGGATCGTCCATCGCAAACTATGGGTAGACCGAGAGGAGAAGATGCATGCATTCTAAAATGATCATTCATGCGATATGCTTTGGTGTCTTTTACTTGCATTTTATTAAACCAAAGGGGATTGTGAGCATTTGTCTCTAGTTATGCCATATTAATTGTTCGTCTGAGTTTGTGTGTTTTAACCAGAGGGAATTATGAGCATTTGTCTCTAGTTATGCCTTATTTATTGTTTGTCTGAATTTGTGTGTTTTAATTTAACCAGATAGGGAGGCAAGCATGTCTCTACTCTCCTAATCATGGCAAATTCAAAAAAGAAGGGAAAAACACACAATTATGGCATCCGAAAAATCAAACAAAAGGCGTAAACATGGCATGTGCTTGTGTTGTGTCCAAGTAGGTGAATAAAAGCAAGTATCGACAAACAAAGCATGAATTAGATCATGTGCATGTGTGGTGGCATAGCAATAGTGTAAAGAAAGCAAAAAAGGCATGTTCAGTCAAATATGTACAAGCAAATATGAACAAACAAACAAGCATAAAGTAAATAGACCAAAGACAAGTAGGGAAACTAGAATGAAAGTTAGAATTTGGTTATCCCCAGCGGAGTCGCCAGTTCCTGTGACCATGCCGGTGGAACCCTTGCGAGGCTCTCCTACTACCGGGTGCGTGGAAGCACTAGAGGAGACCCAATATGGTCACGGCGAAGATGGTGAATCCGAAGGAAGAGACTAGACCCAGAAACACCAAGGGAAGATAAAAAGGATAAGGAAAGGAGTCGCCACCTAGTCTTTTAATGGAAAGATGAGGAAAACCAAAAAACACTAGAAAAACTTGGAAGCAAACAAGATGCAGAATGTATGTGTGTGCACCATGCTTAATGGACAATGCACAAATGAATGCGGGCCAGAGAAAGGGTAAGGATTCTAGTTACGCATGGGGAAGGGGTTAGGCACCCCCATGTGCCCGAGAAAACTCGGTCTTTCTAGGTTTCCTTCTGTTAATGGTTTATGGAAGTATGCTTGCTTATTCTATATGCTCATGCATGAAGATGACTAAAAACATGCCAAATCAAAGTAAATAAGTGAAATAAAGGGAAAAAGTAAATCCGAGGGACAAATGTAGGCATTGAGAATGCTGCTTTACTGTACGCCCTTAGTAGATGAGGAAAATCATGAAAATCAAGAAATTCACAGAAAGCGTCTCACAAAATAGCAGAAATTAGGATAAAATCGAGAAAATCAAAAAGGGGAAAATAATCCTCATTTCGGGACAATGTCAGCTTTGTGAAGCCTTTTACTGTACGCCCTTGAGCGATGGAAAACCCAAACAAGTCAAAACCACGAAAAATCAGGGAAAATTCAGAAAACGGGTAGTAAACCAAGCCAGAATCAAGCTAGGAAAACATACGCAAAGCCAGGAAGAAAAGAGGACAAAATCTATGCAAAAAGATGTGAAAAGCCCTACAAAATGCAAGTGTGAATGCAAATGTGAGAAGTCTTGGGGGTTTTGTGCAAAAAGCCCAAATTTCGAAGAAAACTGAAGTTCTGAAGCCCAAGTCATCAAAAATACATAGGAAAACACATTCTATGCAATTATGAAGAAATCTAGGGCCAAATGTGCAATCCTAGTCAAATTGAAGTTTTCTAGGGGTCAGAATGCAATTCTACCACTAAGGCATGCATTGAAAACAATTCAGTGGAATTTTAGGGTAAAAATGCAAGAAAAATGATTCAGAAAAGATATAGGAATTTTCAAGAGCAAAATGGTCATTTTACCCTTGAAAATAGGCAATCAGAGTAAAATCAATGAAGTACAGGAGCTAAACTCAAGCTAGTAAGCATCTTACAGTCTTGCTTCAGAACTTCGAGTTCTGGAGATTGTTTTGTGTGACCAAGATACCTAAGCACCCAACTGATCTTAAGGAGGGAAAATTCCTCTAAGGTTGCAAGCTGCTTGCTTAAGGTGAGGTTCACGTGTTGTGCGTCTTCTCCTAGGTGATCTCTATCCCTAGAAAGTGTTGTTGTTGCTGTTTTGGGTGTTTTATTGAGTTGTTGTCATGGGTTGAGCGAGGCACTCTAGGACTCAAATACTCCCAAGGTGTGGTCTTTTTTTCCAGACATAGGAGCTATCCAGACTATGTTTTGTGGTATTTTTGAAAAGTTATTTTAAGGGATTTCAAAATGCTTTTCCAAAAGGGTTTTGGAAAGAAAAATGCATAGGCTTGCAAATGATTTTGGAAAGAGTTTTCTGGCTTTTTGTTTATGGTGAACTAATAGGCCGGAGGGTCATGTTGTTTGGGCAAGGGGATGTAGGCTGCATTCCTGAGTGGTTGAGCACGACACCTAGGTTGAGCTCTTGAGACCAACAGACTACGTTGTGTTTGTCGGATATCTGAGGTATGACACTCTTGGATTGTCGTTCACAAAATTGAGCCTAAGGCCCGTAGGACGAGGTACCAGTTGGATTCGAATGTGTGACCATGCCGGTGGAACCTTACATGTGACATCTGGGCCTGATTATCCATTTTTATTTGTAAACCATGTGATTAATTGTAATATTGTTTAAATGGTATATTAATGGATAATCTATTTTTTCTTGTTTGTGTGAGCTTGTGGTTGGTTGTCTGTGCGCTTGTTTGTGATTTAGGACCAATGTGTAGTCTGGCTTGAGGGTGCACAGTCATCTCGATTTGTGTGCCTGTCTTTTCTTCCTTTCTTTTCCTTCTTTTTCTCCTTCCATTCCTTCCACTCACGAGCCGCACACTATTTCCCCCCGTCTCCTTCCCTTCCTCGACCCATGCCGCCAGCGACACCAGTCCGTGCCTCGTCGTCTCCTACGATGCGATGGGCGGCCGGCACGACGCAGGTGGAGAGAAGGATAAATGGAGGTCGTGGCATGTAGAGAGAGGAACGGGTGACAGAGAGAGGAGGAAAGGGAGAGGATCAGCGCATAATCGAGGAGGTGGTGAGCCGCTCGTGTGTTTTGCCAGTAAAGGAGGCTTCGCTGGGGAGCGAGGAGGTTCGCTGGAGGGTGGGGAGGGTCGCCGGGGGCTAAGCCAGGTACGCGACCCCTTTTCCTTCCTCCATTCGGTGTTTTGTTAACAGTGGGTTTATTGCAAGAAAAATTGTGATAAATGCATGAAAAATCGTAGGAAAATAGTAGGGATGATGGAAATGAGATAAATGATGGGAATGTGTAGGGATCATGCTAGATTGTGTGAATTTTGTGAGTTTTGGGTAGGTATGCCCTAATTGTTTTAAGGTTTAACTCTGAGCATGTTTCCCTTGCGAATTTATATCTCCTTGTATGGTTGATGGAATCATGAATGGTTTGAGGGGTTTCAAAGTAAACTTGAGGGTCTACACCCCATGATTTTATGGAAGTTTTAGATGCATGTTTGGGGGGTCCGATCGGGACTCCCACTTTGGGCGAACTCTGCTGCAGCGGAACAGGGGTGTGCCCTGTCTACGAGGAATTCGGTATGCCGAAATCCTAGTAGATTAAGCTAGAAACCAGGGTTTGGTAGACCAAAATTTCATGGTCGATTGAAATAGGGGGTTTTGGCATACCAAATATTTTTGGTATACCGAAATAGGGAATTTTGAAATACCGAATTGTAAATTCGGTATGCCGTTTTTGCCCTGAACCTGGGATGTTAAAATGTGAATTTTAATGATTGTTAAATGGTTTTAATGGTATGGTGGGTTTATATGATTGATGTTTCCCTATGTAATGACATGGAGGCGTGTGGAACCCCAAACAAATGGATTTGGTTGTGGTTTTGGGTTTTAGACCCTATTAATGAATGAAAAAGATGGTTTTATGTGGTTTTGGGCATGAGACCCAATTTATGACTTTAAGCATGGTTTTAATGGCTTGAGTTGGGACCCCAGTGGATGGTCAAGTGTTGCAAGGAAATAGAGTCCTGCAACGAGAAGAATGGAATGAAATGAAAAATGGTTTTGAAATGGAACACTGATAATGTGGTTGGCGAGCTTATAGCGGTGTAGGCAGAGCCTAGGCTTTTGAGCCTAGTTGTTCGGGTCACCGACGGTGTAGGCTGAGCCTGGGTTGTTGTACCTAGTTGTTCGGGTCACCAAGCTCGTAGCGGTGTAGGCTGAGCTTGGGCTTTTGAGCCTAGTTGTTTGGGTCACCGACGGTGTAGGCTGAGCCTGGGTCATTGGATCTAGTTGTTTGGGTCACCGACTAGGGCGTCAGACAAGACGTATCCTCGTGCACTTATGAAAATGAAATTGAGGCCGGTTGGCCGGGGCGGTGACATCCCACAAGGGGAATTTCATCGCGGCAGTGTAGGAAGGTAGGGGAAGGATGTCTTCGCCTACTGCTTGTGTGCCTGGTTACCCTTGATCAAGGTAACAACATTAAAGAAAAGTGGAAATGAATAAAGAAAGTGAAATGTGATTTGGTCAAGATTGGACTGATGAAATGGTCCTAAAATCTTGAAAATAAATGATGATGTTTTAACTAGTTGCCAGCCAATGTTTATGATTTGGTTTTGAGCCCAATGGGGCATTGTGTTTTAGGCTAGATCTGGTCAGAAATGTGAATTTGAAAGTGTGTTTTGGGAAGAAATCCCAAATATTAGAAATGGTAATGTTTTAGAAAAATGAATTCCAAAAGGTTTTTTGAAAGTAATGTAAAGGAATGTTCTGTAAGAAAAAGTGGTTTTTGGAATGAATTTCCAAACGTTTTAAGAAAAGAAAAGGAAACATGGCTTTTGAAAAAGCATGGATTGGGATTGAATACCCAAGTGATTGTTTAATAAAGAAAGGATGATTTTCAAAAAGAGAAAACCAAGTTTTGAAAAAAATGAGATTTATGATTTTGTCGAGGTTTTGTGGTTTGTATGTTTTGGGGCGCGTACTAGGTGACGTAGATGTTACTCATGCGTGCTATTTGGTTTCCAGGTGCAAACCGCATGCAGCCGAGTTTCGGTGCAGGAGTTGGAGCTTCTAGTCACACATTGTGATCCTGAAGGTGAGCCTTAGTTACAGTTATTTGATATTTCTGTAATTAGTGTAATTATGCTTGATATTGTGTTATGGTAGCATGCTCGAGATCAGGGTGTTACATTACACAACTCCAAGGTGCATGGAAACACATGTAGAGTCTCGATATGGTCACAGCGAAGATGGTGAATCCGACGAAGGAGATTAGACTCAGAAACACCAAAGAAAGTAAGAAAAAGGATAAGGAAAAGGAGTCGCCACCTAGTCTTTTAATGGAAAGATGAGAAAACCCAACATGCATATGAATGCAAGAAAAATGATGCAAATGAATGCGTGTGTGCTCCGTGCCTAATGGATGCAACACTTGGCCATTGCGGGCCAGAGAAAGGGTAAGGATTCTTGTTTCGCATGGAGAAGGTGTTAGGCAACCCCATACGCTCGAAGAACTCGGTCTTTCTAGGTTTCTTGCTTGCTAAAGATTTATTGTGCGTATGCTTGTGTACTATGAATGCACATGCCTATGAAGAATGCGAAAACATGTCAAATCAAAGAGAAGAAATGAATAAAAAAGGAAAAAATGAAAAAGGAAAATAATCCGAGGGACAATGTAAGCATTGAAAATGCCACTTTACTATATGCCCATGGGCAATGAGGAAAATCGTGAAAATCGGAAATATTCGGAAAGCATCACGCATAACAGTGGAATCCTAAGAAATCCGAGAAAATCAAATGAGAGAAAATAATCCTCGTTCGGGTCCATGTCGGCATTGTCAAGCCTGTTAATGTACACCCTCGGGCGATGAAAATCCAAATCAAATCAAAAATCATGAAAATTAGAAGAGATTTGGAAAATGATGCGAAAACTAAACTTGAAATAAGTTTGAAATGCATGCATGATGCAAAAACTAAGCATGAGGATATATGCATGAGAAAAAGAATAACAAAATGTACAAGTGTATGCATGGGTGAAATATGTAAATTTCCAAGGGCCTCTATGCAAAAATTGCATGTTCTGAGGTGAAGGCTAAGATTCTAGGGGTAAATCAGCAAAAATGTTTAAGAGAACACATTTTATGCAATTTTAGGGAAGTAGGGGGTTAAATGTGCAAAATTGTGTATTTTTGGATAAAATCAGGATTCCTAGGGTCCAATCTGCAATTTTGCCAGTAAAACATGTATTTAGTGTAATTTTGAAGAAACTCATGGTTAATTGTGTAAAATAGTGGACTCATGGATGAAAATATGAATTTCCAGGGACTGATTTGCAAATATGCCATAAAAACATGCATTCAGTGTAAATTTAGTGAAGTTCAGGGTTTAAAATAAAATTCTATGCACAATTTAAGTAAAAACTTGAATCTCCAGGGTTTAATTTGCAATTGTGCCAGAAAATCATTCATCTAGAACAATTTTAATAAAGTTTAGGGTTTTATGTGCAAATTATGGACTTAAAGTGAATGAAAACTATATCAGAGGGTTTTATGTCAAACTTTAAAGCCTGAGAAATATTAAAAGAAAATCATAAGGTTCACACTACAAATTTACAAAACAATACATTATTAAAATGACTACAAAACTATTGTAGGGGCTAAAATGTAAAATAAAAGGACCTAAAAGAAAACGAAAGAAAAGAAGTGAAGTTTTTTTTAAAAGAAGTCTTTTAAAAAAGATCGATGATCGTCGGCGATTGTATCTCGTCGTTGACAGCCATCTGGAAAGCCATCCATGGCTTCCCCGATGTCTGATTTGGCATACAAGCACCCTGTGAGCAAGAGGGAAGGAAAGGGGGTAGATCCAGTGGCTCCGATCTTGTAGCCAATGGTCGAAGGCCTCCTCCCACCTCCATTGCCGGCGTCGCAACTCAGGCAACAGGCCCGGAGAAGAGAAGGCCACTAGAGGTGATGGAGCGGCAACCCTGGGCTTCTCGAGACTTGGCGGTGCGGAGGGGAGAATTTCCAACGGCTCAGAGGCAAGAATGGCACTGCTCTTCCCCCTCCTGATCAAGCTCTGTGTTGACTCTAGCGACGGTGACTGCGGGGCGCAATCGGGGCTCAAAGTTGGGTAATGTGTCTTCCGGAGTCCAAGGGGAGAGGAATGGATGGTGTCTTGACGATCAGAGGGGAGCTGCGAGGCAGGAGGCGCCCGATCGACTCCTTCCAGGGGTGATCTTTTCCGGCGACGGTGAGGCTACGTCCAGTAGCTCACTTCCAGGGTGGAGGAACGACATCCAGAGTGGAGGAGGAGCAAGAAGAGACCTAGGCCAATCAATCTACACTCACCAGGGCACGAATCACTCACTGGATTCATGCCCCCCACCTCTATTGCAAGAAAATTTGGTCTAACAACCCATAAAATCCTAATTCCTGCCAAGGAAGTTGCTAGGCTCTACTGGAAACACCTCAAGGAAGTTGAAGAGAATCTAGGGAACAAAAATGGAAGAAAATTGAGCTCTGATCGGGGCATACCTGAGCTGGCACTGGAGTTGGCTACCGAAGCTCGCCGGAGATCGCCAGAGACGTGGCCGAAGCTGGCCTGAGCTCTAAATTTTCTCCTCTCTGAGCTTCCTCTGGTTGCTCTGGTTGGTGATCTCTCCTTGATTTCTCTCCTCTCACAAACTTCCTCTCCTTTTTTCCATGTTTTTTCTCTCTTTTTCAAGCTTTTTTCCCCCTTCTTTTTCTCTTGCAAATGGGGGTATTTATAGTCTTGCAAATGGGGGTATTTATAGTCTTACTAATGGCTGGGTTGTTAGGATAGTTTGTTATTGGTTGTTGGAAGTTGTTACAAGTTGTTAAAGGTTGTTATGATGAAGGTGGGAAGTGGTTAGGTTTGTTTAGGGGTTTACAAGTTGTTATAGGTTGTTATTGTGGAGTGGGAAGTGGTTAGGGTTTGTTTTGGTAGTTATAGGTTGTTATAAGTTGTTATTGTGGAGTGGAAAGTGGTTAGGGTTTGTTTAGGTGGTTAGTGGTTGTTGGGGTTTTTGGATTAGGGTTTAGGGTTTAAGTTAGGGTTTAGGCTAGCTTAGGGTTTTGGATTAGGGTTTAGGCTAGGTTTAGGGTTTGCTAAGTCTAGTGTTTTGGATTAGGGTTAGGCTAGGTTTAGGGTTTTGGACTACGGTTTGCTAAGTCTAGGGTTTTGGATTAGGGTTTAAACTAGGTTTAGGGTTTCGGACTATGGTTTGCTAAGTCTAGGGTTTTGGATTAGGATTTAGGCTAGGTTTTGGATTTAGGGTATTTTTGGGTTTAGGTTCCAACTGTAAGCATATGGGGTGTCACAGATGCCCCTCCCTGAGCAAGGTCCGAGGATGAATGGAACAGAGACCGATGCTCTAGGTTGACAAAGACACCCCACCCACTCTTACAAGGAAAAGGGAACCGGAGGAAGAAGACCATTGCTTCCCGAGCACTCACTGAGAATCAAATGGCACGAAGTTAATGGTCTTACGAACCAAACAGTTTGTGTCAACAGCACACTCTGGACAATGTAACGGTTGTCAACCGGGTAGTTCGGGCTACCAACCCAAGAGAAAGCGGGGCATGATTGGATACCAAACCTACTGACCAAAAAGATAGACGCCTTGACGGGTGTCAATCAGGTAGTTCAGGGTACCAGCCCAAAGAAAGAGGTTGGTCTAGTCCATTTGAAACACGACCAAATGGGGCACCATCGATTCCAAACTCTCTAAGCAAGAATCAAATGAGGCATGGTAAGTTTCGGACCTACCGACCGAAAGATGGTAAGTTTCGGACTTACTGTCCGAGAGATGCCATGTTTCGGACTTACCAACCAGAGGGGTGATATGACAAGTTTTGGACTTATCGACCGAGAGATGGGCAAGTTTTAGACTTAGCGACCAGAGGGAATATATGGCAAGTTTCGGATTTACCGATTGAGAGATGGCAAGTTTCGGACTTACCGACCGAGAGGTGATATGGTAAGTTTCAGACATACCGACCGAGAGGTGATATGGCAAGCTTCGGACTTACCGATCGAGAGATGACAAGTTTCAGACTTACCGACTGGAGAGGATATGGTAAGTTTCGAACTTACCAACCAAGAGAATACGACAAGTTTCGGACTTACCAACCTGAGATGGCAAGTTTTGGACTTATTGACCGAGAGATGGCAAGTTTCGGATTTACCGATCGAGAGGGGATATGGCAAGTTTTGGACTTACCGACCAAGAGATGGCAAGTTTCAGACATACCAACCGAGAGGAGATATGGCAAGTTTTGGACTTACTGACAAAGAGGTGATATGGCAAGATTGGAACTTACCGACCGAGAGATGGTAAGTTTCTGACCTACTGACCATAGGGGTATGGCAAGTTTCAGACTTACTGACTGGAAGATGGCAAGTTTCAGACTTACCGACTGGAAGATGGCAAGTTTCAGACTTATCAACTGGAAGATGGCAAGTTTCGGACTTACCGACCGAGAGATGGCAAGTTTCGGACTTACCGACCGAGAGGGGATATGGCAAGTTTTGGACTTACCAACCAAGAGATGGCAAGTTTTGGACTTACCGATTGAGAGATAGCAAGTTTTGGATTTACCAACCAGAGGGGATGTGGTAAGTTTCGGACTTTTCGACCAAGAGAGTATATGGCAAGTTTCAGACTTACCGACCGGAAGATGGCATGTTTTGGACTTACCGACTGAAGGGAATATGGCAAGTTTCGGACTTATCGGCCGAAAGATGGGAAGTTTTGGACTTACCGACCGAGAGGGGATATGGCAAGTTTCAGACTTAATGACCGAAAGATGGCAAGTTTTGGACTTACCGACCGAAGGGAATATGGCATGTTTCGAACTTACGGATCGAGAGATGGCAAGCTTCGGACTTACCGACCGAAGGAAATATGGAAAGTTTCAAACTTACCGACCAAGGGATGGCAAGTTTTGGACTTACCAAACGAGAGGTGATATGGCAAGTTTCGGACTTACCGACCGAGAGATGGCAAGTTTTGAACTTATCGACTGGAGGGAATATGGCAAGTTTCAGACTTATCGACCGAGAGATGATAAGTTTTGGACTTATCGACCAAGAGAATATGGTAAGTTTTGGACTTACCAACCGAGAGATGGCAAGTTTCGAACTTACAAACGGAGGAAATATGGCAAGTTTCGGACTTACCGACTGAGAGATGGCAAGTTTTGGACTTACCGATCGAGAGATGGAATATGGTAAGTTTAGGATTTACCGACCGAGGGGTGACATGTTGACGAATGTCAATTGGATAGTTTGGGATATGAACTCGCGCAAGGGCATGATAAGATATCCAACCTGTCAACTGAAGGGGGAAAAACTTTACCATATGGGATATACTCTAGACCTCGCACGAGGTGTAGAAGAAGATGAAAATAAGACTTGTTCAACTAGAGCAAGTCCAGCAGAGCAGATGTTGTCGAGATTCATCTGTTCAGAGCGAATCTAGGACAAGAACAGCTAGACCACATCCAAAGTCTTGAAGAAGATGGACTCAAGACTTGCTCGACTAGTGCAAGTCCAATAGAGCAGGTTGGATTCCACCCTACCTAGTACAGAAGTTTATGAAGACTTCATTCATTCAGGCCTAGGCAACAAAACAAAATTCTTGACTATTATCACGGTGGTCCCCAACGCCAAGTCGATAGGTAGAAGAAAGCAACAATTTGAACCAGTTAAGCACATGTTGTCGCAATGACGATTTCTACTCTATATCAACCATAAGCAAGCAAGCAAGCTGGCCAAAAATGTTTCGATGAATTTTATTATAGCATTCAATGAAGTGATTACATGCATTTCAACTTGCAATGAACCAATAGCATAACGCGAATATCAAGAGTCTGCGTCATCCCTGGATCTCTTCGAGCCTGGAGCTTTAGTAAAAAGTTCATGTCTTAGAGCAATGCTGAAGATTGGCCAGGTTTCTTCAAGTTTCGCTTCATAATCTGTTGTGCAACCTTTCCCCTCTATGACTGCAAGATCCTTCGATGAATTGATTTGTGGACTAGTTTCTAGCCCGGATTGTGATAAATTGTGCTAATGGTTTTAAAATGATGTTTTGGGCTAGGAAACTAGATGAATTGATTTGCTTCTCAAGTGTTGAGAAATAAGGTTTATGAACGAGCATGAGGTTTTGAAAGAAAAAGAAAAGAAAGTTTGAATTGCCATTGTTTTCCAAATTTTTTCTAATTGGACATGTGGTTTTGGCAATGGTAGTTTTCTGGCAATGTTTTTCGTGGGGTTTTAGCGCTGTTTTGGGGCATGTACTGGGTGACATTCCTGTCACTCACGTGTGTTTTCCTTGTCCCCTTTGTTTCAGGTGCTCAGGTGTAGGAGCAGTCTAGTCTGGTGCATCTTTTCGAGCCACGTTTGCCGCACACAGGTTTGGGTGTTTAGCTT
>JAMKQA010024685.1:0-11411 GCA_024699735.1 Posidonia australis
AGGGAGATAAAATGTTAGGAGCGAGCATGAGTGTGAGCCAAAATAAAAAATGAAAATACCTACAAGGGCATAAAAGAAATAAGAAGACAGAAGGTAAAGTCAGAAGCTAGCCCTAACAGAGAGAGGCAAGTAGGCCAACTCTATCCCTACCATTTACCTTATGGAGGAGTCGAAGCAAATATCCTGAAGATCCAAGTAACCCAAGGGACTAGCCACCCCTTGCATGAAATCCAAGCAGCTTAAGGGACTAGCCACCCCTTGCGTAAAATCCCAGCAGCCCCTTCCAAATCAGGATGTCCATCACCCCCAAGCAAGGGTTAGAGCGAGTCTACAACCTAAGAGGGAGAAAAGAAATGAGTCAAAAACTAAAAAAAAGTAGGTCTAAGTTCCCCAGAGTATGGCATGGAGCCGAAACTACTGAATAATCCATCTCAGAGAGCCACCAACAGCATAGAAGTCCAAGTAGTGTCTTGTGAACCGAGGTCTTCTACTCTTCTCATAACAGGTATGATTAGCGTTCCAAATTCATTCTGAGGGATGGCACAACATAACACCATCATGCTTGCATGCATTGTCACTCATCTGCTTTGCGAGGTCCTGCTAGGTCCTAAACCAAGGACATGTCAGCTACTCTTTAGCCAAAGACCTAGTAGAGGATATCGTACACCAGGGGCATGTCAGCTGCCTTTGTGGTGATAGCCTTCCTTATCAACTAGGGGCATGTCAACTGTCCTGTTGGTTGACAGTTCTTGGGACAGTATCTTCGTCCAAAACATGTTGTCTGCTCCATAACTCAAGCGCGGAAGTGAGGACAACAATAGCACTGAGCCTCTAGCATCAGAACAAAATCAAAATATCCATACTCCTCTAATCAGTAAGAGAGAGCACAGTCCACAGTCCAATGCCAAAGCCAAACTCCCTAGAAGTTAGCCAGTGACACCATAGTGAACCTGGAGAGATGTCAAAAATAGCTAGCAAGATCGTCTTCCTCGAGGAGGCAACAATGCCCTCGTGAAGCCCTTATCCAACCATGTAGCGAATATCAGTGTAGATTCAAAGCATTAGTTATCCAGATTAGCCATCATCAAAAGAACAAACACAGAAGTCACACAACGAGCCAGCAAGGCAGTCATGATTCAGGACGCACCCACCAGTAAGGGTTTGTTGGCGAAACCAGCTATCCAGGCTTTAGCTTCCTCAGTTCCATTCTTTTAGCAACGTCCTTATCCCCCTGTTACTAGGGGCATGTCAGCTGCCACTTGGTTTTCTTCTTTGACAACATTCCTTCTGAACTGTCACCAACAGTCTCTCGGTTGAATAGTCCGCCCATCCAGCCTTTTGGACGACAACCCCTCAGTCGACTAGTTCACTCATCCATTTTTCTCGTGTCCCCTTTAAGTCCGGAGGAGATTCGAGTTCTGTCCAACTCCTTTAAGACAGGAGGAGTCCTGTGTTGCTGATTCCTGGCCTCTAGGAACAGCTCTTATCTCTTTTTTCCTTTCTCTCATGTCTCCTTTAAGTCCAGAGGAGATTCGAGTTATGTTCGACTCCTTTAAGTCCGGAGCAGTCCTGTGTTGCTGATTCTGGGCCGCTAGGAACAGCTCTCTGCCCTTTTTCTTGAATCCCCTTTAAGTCCGGAGGAGATTCGAGTTCTGTCCAACTCCATTAAGTCTGGTGGAGTCCTGTGCTGCTGATTCCTGGCCTCTAAGAACAGCTCTCTGCCTTTTTTCGTGAATCTCCTTTAAGTCCGGAGGAGATTCGAGTTCTGTCCCACTCCTTTAAGGCCGAAGGAGTCCTGTGCTGCAGATTCCTGGCCTCTAGGAATAGCTCTCTACCTTTTTCTTAGATCCCCTTTAAGTCTAGAGGAGATTCGAGGTTTGTTCGACTCCATTAAGTCTAGAGGAGTCCTGTACTGCTGATTCCTGGCCTCAAGGAATAGCTCTCTGCCCTTTTTCTTGAATCCCATTTAAGTCTGAAGGAAATTCTAATTCTGCCCGAATCCTTTAAGTCCGGAGGAGTCCTGTGCTGCTAATTCTTGGCCTCCAGGAATAGCTCTCTGCCATTTTTCATGAATCCCCTTTAAGTCCGGAGGAGATTCGAGTTCTATCCGACTCCTTTAAGTCTGGAGGAGTCCTGTGCTACTGATTTTTGGCCTCCATGAATAGCTCTCTGCCCCTTTTTCTTGAATCCCCTTTAAGTCCGGAGGAGATTCGAGTTCTGTCCGACTCTTTTAAGTCCGAAGGAGTCCTGTGCAGCTGATTCTCGGCCTCCAGGAATAGCTTTTAGCTCTTTGCCCAGTTTTCTCGTGTCTCCTTTTTGTCCGGAGGAGACTTGATTTTTGTCCGACTCCTTTAAGTCCAGAGGAGTCCTGTACCGCTGATTCCTGGCCTCTAGGAATAGCTCTCTGCCCTTTTTCTTGAATCCCCTTAAGTCCGGAGGAGATTCGAGTTCTGTCCGTCTCCTTTAAGTCCGAAGGAGATTCGAGTTCTGTCCGACTCCTCTAAGTCCTGAGGAGTCCTGTGATGCTGATTCCTAGCCTCCAGGAATAGCTCTCTGCCCTTTTTCATGAATACCCTTTATGCCAGAGGAGATTCGAGTTCTATGCGACACCTTCAAGTTCGGAGGAGTCCTGTGTTGCTGATTCCTGGCCTCCCGGAACAGCTCTCTACCCTTTTTCTTGAATCCCCTTTAAGTCCGGAGGAGATTCGAGTTCTGTCTGTCTCCGTTAAGTCCGGTGGAGATTCGAGTTCTGTCTGTCTCCGTTAAGTCCGGAGGAGATTCGAGTTCTGTCCTACTCCTTTAAGTCTAGAGAAGTCTTGTGTTGCTGATTCCTGGCCTCCAGGAACAGCTCTCTGCCCTTTTTCTTGAATCCCCTTTAAGTCCAGAGGAGATTCGTGTTCTGTCTAACTCCATTAAGTCCGGAGGAGTCCTGTGCTGCTGATTCCTGGCCTCTAGGAACAGCTCTCTGCCCCTTTTTCCTGAATAACCTTTAAGTCCGGAGGAGATTCGAGTTCTGTTCGACTCTTTTAAGTCCGGAGGAGTCCTGTGCTGCTGATTCCTGGCCTCTAGGAACAGCTATTAGCTCTTTGCCCCTTTTCTCGTAGCTCCTTTAGGTCCGGGGGAGACTCTAGTTTTGTCCAACTCATTTAGGTCCGGAGGAGTCTTGTGCCGCTGATTCCTGGCCTCCAGGAACAGCTCTCTGCCCTTTTTTCTTGAATCCCCTTTAAGTCCGGAGGAGATTCGAGTTCTTTCTAACTCCTTTAAGTCTAGAGGAGTCCAGTGTTGCTGATTCCTGGCCTCCAGGAACATCTCTCTGCCCCTTTTTCTTGAATCCCCTTTAAGTCCGGAGGAGATTCAAGTTTTGTCCGACTCTTTTAAGTTCAGAGGAGTCCTGTGCTACTGATTCTTTCCCTCTAGGAACAGCTCTTTATTCCTTTTTCTTGGTTCCCCTTTAAGTCCGAAGGATATTCGAGTTCTATCCGACTCCTTTATGTTCGGAAGAGTCCTGTGTTGCTGTTTCCTGGCAGCTTGGAATAGCTCTCTGCCCTTTTTTCTTGAATCCCCTTTAAGTCCGGAGGAGATTCAAGTTTTGTCTGACTCCTTTAAGTCCGAAGGAGTCCTGTGTTGTTGATTCCTGGCCTCTAGGAACAGCTCTCCGCCCCTTTTTCTTGAATCCCCTTTAAGTCTGGAGGAGAATCGAATTTTGTCCGACTCTTTTAAGTTCGGAGGAGTCCTGTGCTGCTGATTCTTTGCCTCTAGGAACAGCTCTTTCTTCCTTATTCTTGAATCCCCTTTAAGTCCGGTGGAGATTGGAGTTCTGTCCGACTCCTTGAAGTCCGAAAGAGTCCTATGCTGCTGATTCCTGGCCTCCAAGAATAGCTCTCTGCCCCTTTTTCTTGAATCCCCTTCAAGTCTGGAGGAGATTAGAGTTCTGTCCGACTCTTTTACGTCTGTAGGAGATTAAAGTTCTGTTCGACTCTTTTAAGTCAGGAGGAGTCCTGTGTTGCTGATTCCTAGCCTCCAGGAACAGCTCTCTGCCCCTTTTTCTTGAATCCCCTTTAAGTCCGGAGGAGAATCGAGTTCTGTCCGACTCTTTTAAGTTCGGAGGAGTCCTGTGCTGCTGATTCTTTGCCTTTAGGAACAGCTCTTTTTTCCATTTTCATGAATCCCCTTTAAGTCCGGTGGAGATTTGAGTTCTGTCCGACTCTTTTAAGTCCGAAGGAGTCCAATGCTGCTGATTCCTGGCCTCCCGGAACAGCTCTCTGCCCTTTTTCTTGAATCCCCTTTAAGTCCGGAGGAGATTCGAGTTCTATCTGTCTCCTTTAAGTCCGGAGGAAATTCGAGTTCTTTCCTACTCCTTTAAGTCTGGAGGAGTCTTGTGCTGCTGATTCCTGGCTTCCACGAACAGCTCTCTGCCCTTTTTCTAGAAACCCCTTTAAGTCCAGAGGAGATTCGTGTTCTGTCTAACTCCATTAAGTCCGGAGGAGTCCTGTGCTGCTGATTCCTGGCCACCAGGAACAGCTCTCTGCCCCTTTTTCCTGAATCACCTTTAAGTCCGGAGAAGATTTGAGTTCTGTTCGACTCTTTTAAGTCCGGAGGAGTCCTGTGCTGCTGATTCCTGGCCTCTAGGAATAGCTTTTAGCTCTTTGCCCCTTTTTCTCGTATCTCCTTTAGGTCCAGAGGAGACTCGAGTTTTGTCCAACTCCTTTAGGTCCGGAGGAGTCTTGTGCCGCTGATTCCTGGCCTCCAGGAACAACTCTCTACCCTTTATTCTTGAATCCCCTTTAAGTCTGGAGGAGATTCGAGTTTTGTCTGACTCCTTTAAGTCCGGAGGAGTCCAGTGTTGCAAATTCCTGGCCTGCAAGAACATCTCTCTGCCCCTTTTTCTTGAATCCCCTTTAAGTCCGGAGGAGATTCGAGTTTTCTCTGACTCTTTTAAGTTCAGAGGTGTCCTGTGCTACTGATTCTTTGCCTCTTGGAACAGCTCTGTATTCCTTTTTCTTGAATCCCCATTAAGTCCGGAGGAGATTTGAGTTCTGTCCGTCTCCTTTAAGTCCGAAGGAGATTCGAGTTCTGTCTGACTCCTTTAAGTACGGAGGAGTCCTGTGCTGCTGATTCCTGGCCTCCTAGAATAGCTCTCTGCCCTTTTTCATGAATACCCTTTAAGACCAGAGGAGAATCGAGTTCTATCCGACACCTCTAAGTCCAGAGGAGTCCTGTGTTGCTGATTTCTAGCCTCCCGGAACAGCTCTTCGCCCTTTTTCCTTAATCCCCTTTAAGTCCAGAGGAGTTTCGAGTTCTGTCTGTCTCCTTTAAGTCCGGAGGAGATTCGAGTTCTGTCCTACTCCTTTAAGTCTGGAGGAGTCCTATGCTACTGATTCCAGGCCTCCAGGAACTACTCTCTGTCCTTTTTCTTGAATCCCCTTTAAGTCCAGAGGAGATTCGTGTTCTGTCTAACTCCATTAAGTCCGGAGGAGTCTTGCGCTGCTGATTCCTGTCCTCCAGGAACAGATCTCTGCCCCATTTTCTTGAATCACCTTTAAGTCCGGAGGAGATTCGAGTTCTGTTCGACCCTTTTAAGTCCGAAGGAGTCCTGTGCTGCTGATTCCTGGCCTCTAGGAACAACTTTTAGCTCTTTGGCCCATTTTCTCGTATCTCCTTTAGGTCCGGAGGAGACTCGAGTTTTGTCCAACTCCTTTTGGTTCGGAGGAGTCCTGTGTCGCTGATTCCTGGCCTCCATAAACAGCTCTCTGCCCTTTTTTCTTGAATCCCCTTTAAGTTCGGAGGAGATTCGAGTTCTGTCTGACTCATTTAAGTCCAGAGGAGTCCTGTGTTGCTGATTCCTGGCCTGCAGGAACAGTTCTCTGCCCCTTTTTCTTGAATCCCCTTTATGTTCGGAGGAGATTCGAGTTCTGTCCGACTCTTTTAAGTTCAGAGGAGTCCTGTGCTACTGATTCTTTGCGTCTAGGAACAGCTCTTTATTCCTTTTTCTTGAATCCCCTTTAAGTCCGAAGGAGATTCGAGTTCTATCCGACTCCTTTAAGTTCGGAAGAGTCCTGTGTAGCTGATTCCTGGCTGCTTGGAATAGCTCTCTGCCCTTTTTTCTTGAATCCCCTTTAAGTCTGGAGGAGATTCAAGTTCTGTCTGACTCCTTTAAGTCCGGAGGAGTCCTATGTTGCTGATTCCTGGCCTCAAGGAACAGCTCTCTGCCCCTTTTTCTTGAATCCCCTTTAAGTCCGGAGGAGAATCGAGTTCTGTTCGACTCTTTTAAGTTCGGAAGAGTCCTGTGTTGCTGATTCTTTGCCTCTAGGAACAACTCTTTTTTCCTTTTTCTTGAATCCCCTTTAAGTCCGGTGGAGATTCGAGTTCTGTCCGACTCCTTTAAGTTCGAAGGAGTCCTATACTGTTGATTCCTGGCCTCCAGGAATAGCTCTCTGCCCCTTTTTCTTGAATCCCCTTCAAGTCCGGAGGAGATTAGTGTTCTGTCCGACTCTTTTAAGTCTGGAGGAGATTAAAGTTCTGTCCGACTCTTTTAAGTCCGGAGGAGTCCTGTGCTGCTGATTCCTTGCCTCCAGGAACTGCTTTTAGCTCTTTGCTCCATTTTCTCGTATCTCCTTTTGGTCTAGAGGAGACTTAAGTTTTGTCCGACTTCTTTAGGTCCGAAGGAGTCCTATGCCACTGATTTCTGGCCTCTAGGAACAGCTCTCTGCCCTGTTTTCTTGAATCCCCTTTAAGTCCGAAGGAGATTCAAGTTCTGTCTGACTCCTTTAAGTCCGGAGGAGTCCTATGTTGTTGATTCCTGGCCTCCAGGAACAGCTCTCTGCCCCTTTTTCTTGAATCCTCTTTAAGTCCAGAGGAGATTCGAGTTCTGTTCGACTCTTTTAAGTTCAGGGGAGTCCTGTGCTGCTGATTCTTTGCCTCTAGGAACAGCTCATTTTTCCTTTTTCTTGAATCCCCATTAAGTCTGAAGAAGAATCGAGTTCTGTCCGACTCCTTTTAGTCAGGAGGAGTCCTATGCTTCTGATTCCTGGCCTCCAGAAATTGCTCTCTGCCCCTTTTTCTTGAATCCCATTTAAGTCTAGAGGAGAATCGAGTTCTGTCCGACTCCTTTAAGTCCGGAGGAGTCCTTTGTTGCTGATTCCTAGCCTGCAGGAACTGCTCTCTGCCCCTTTTTCTTGAATCCCCTTTAAGTCTGGAGGAGAATCGAGTTCTGTCCGACTCTTTTTAGTCCAGTGGAGTCCTGTGCTGCTGATTCCTCGCCTCCTGGAACTGCTTTTAGCTCTTCGCCCCTTTTTCTCGTTTCTCCTTTTGGTCCGGAGGAGACTTCAGTTTTGTCCGACTCCTTTAGGTCCGAAGGAGTCCTGTGTCGCTGATTTCTGGCCTCCAGGAACAGCTCTCTGCCCTCTTTTCTTGAATCCCCATTAATTCCGGAGGAAATTCAAGTTCTGTCTGACTCCTTTAAGTCTGGAGGAGTCCTGTGTTGCTGATTCCTAGCCACTAGCAACAACTCTCTGCAATTTTTCCTTGAATCCCGTTTAAGTCCAGAGGATATTCGAGTTCTGTCCGACTCTTTTAAGTTCAGAGGAGTCCTGTGTTGCTGATTCTTTGCCTCTAGGAACAACTCTTTTTTCCTTTTTGTTGAATCCCTTTTGAGTCCGGAGGAGATTCGAGTTCTGTCCGATTCTTTTAAGTCCGGAGGAGTCCTGTGCAGCTGATTCTTAGCCTCCAGGAACAGCTTTTAGCTCATTGCCCCTTTTTCTCGTGTCTCCTTTAGGTCCGGAGGAGACTAGAATTTTGTCCGACTCCTTTAAGTCTAGAGGAGTCCTGTGTCGCTGATTCCTGGCCTCCAGGAATATCTCGTTGCCCTTTTTCTTGAATCCCCATTAAGTCCGGAGGAGATTCGTGTTCTGTCTGTCTCCTTTAAGTCCGAAGGAGATTTGAGTTCTATCAGACTCCTTTAAGTCCGGAGGAGTCCTGTGCTGCTGATTCCTGGCCTCCAGGAATAGCTCTCTACACTTTTTCATGAATACCCTTTATGTCCGAAGGAGATTCGAGTTCTATCCGACACCTTTAAGTCTGGAGGAGTCCTGCGCTGCTGATTCCAGGCCTCCCGGAACAGCTCTCTACCCATTTTCTTGAATCCCCTTTATGTCTGGAGGATATTCGAGTTCTGTCCGACTCCTTTAAGTCAGGAGGAGTCCTGTGCTGCAGATTCCTAGCCTCTAGGAACAGCTCTCTGCCATTTTTCTTGAATCCCCTTTTAGTCCAGAGGTAATTCGAGTTCTGTCCGACTCATTTAAGTCTGGAGGAATCCTGTGCTGCTGATTCTTGACCTCCAGGAAAAGCTTTTAGCTCTTTGCCCCTTTTTCTCATGTCTCCTTTAGGTCTGGAGGAGACTTGAATTTTGTCCGACTCCTCTAAGTCTGGAGGAGTCCTGTGCTGCTGATTCCTGGCTACCAGGAATAGCTCTCTACCCTTTTTCTTGAATCCTTTTTAAGTTCGGAGGAGATTCGAGTTCTTTCTATCTCCTTTAAGTCCGGAGGAGATTCGAGTTCTGTCCTACTCCTTTAAGTCCGGAGGAGTCCTGTGCTACTGATTCCTAGCCTCCAGGAACAGCTCTCTCTCCATTTTCTTGAATCCGCTTTAAGTGTGGAGGAGATTCGAGTTCTGTCCGACTCTTTCAAGTCTGGAGGAGTCCTGTGCTGTTGATTCCACGCCTCCAAGAACAGCTTTTAGCACTTTGCCCCTTTTTCTTGTTTCTCCATTCGGTCTGGAGGAGTCCTGTGTTGCTGATTCTTGGCCTGCAAGAACAGCTCTCTGCCCCTTTTCTTGAATCCCCTTTAAGTGTTGAGGAGATTCGAGTTCTGTCCGACTCTTTTAAGTCCAAAGGTGTCGTGTGCTGCTGATTCCACGCCTCCAAGAACAGCTTTTAGCACTTTGCCCCTTTTTCTCGTTTCTCCATTCGGTCCGGAGGAGTCTTATGTCGCTGATTTCTGGCCTCCAAGAACAGCTCTCCGCCCTTTTTTCTTGAATCCCCTTTTAGTCCGGAGGAGATTCAAGTTCTGTCTGACTCCTTTAAGTCCGGAGGAGTCTTGTGTTGCTGATTCCTGGCCTCTAGGAACAACTCTCTGCCCCTTTTTCTTGAATCCCCTTTAAGTCCGGAGGAGATTCGAGTTCTGTGCGACTCTTTTAAGTTCAGAGGAGTCCTATGTTGCTGATTCTTTGCCTCTAGGAACAGCTCTTTTTTCCTTTTTCTTGAATCCCCTTTGAGTCTGGAGGTGATTCGAGTTCTGTCCGACTCCGTTAATTCTGGAGGTGTCCTATGCAGCTGATTTCTGGCCTCCAGGAATAGCTCTCTGCCCATTTTTCTTGAATCCCCTTTAAGTCCGAAAAAGATTCGAGCTCTGTCTGACTCCTTTAAGTCCGGAGGAGTCCTGTGTTGCTGATTCTTGGCCTGCAGGAACAGCTCTCTGCCCCTTTTTCTTGAATCCCCTTTAAGTCCGGAGGTGATTCGAGTTCTGTCCGACTCTTTTAAGTCTGGAGGAGTCCTGTGCTGCTGATTCCTCGCCTTTAGGAACTGCTTTTAGCTCTTTGCCCCTTTTTCTCATATCTCCTTCCGGTCCGGAGGAGACTTCAGTTTTGTCCGACTCCTTTAGGTTTGAAGGAGTCCTGTGTCGCTAATTTCTGGCCTCTAGGAACAGCTCTCTGCCCTTTTTTCTTGAATCCCCTTTAAGTCCGGAGGAGATTCAAGTTCTGTCTGACTCCTTTAAGTCCGGAGGAGTCCTGTGTTGCTGATTCCTTGCCTCCAAGAACAGCTCTATGCCCCTTTTTCTTGAACCCCCTTTAAGTCTAGAGGAGATTCGAATTTTGTCCGACTACTTTAATTCAAGAGGAGTCCTATGCCATTGATTTTTGGCCTCCAGTAACAGCTCTCTGCCCTTTTTTCTTAAATCCCCTTTAAGTCCAGAGGAGATTCGAGTTCTGTCTGACTCCTTTAAGTCCGGAGGAGTCCTGTGTTGCTAATTCCTGGCCTCCTGGAACAATTCTCTGCCCTTTTTTCTTGAATCCCCTTTAAGTCTGGAGGAGATTCGAGTTCTGTCCGACTCTTTTATGTCTGGAGGAGTCCTGTGTTGTTGATTCCATGCCTCCTGGAACTGCTTTTAGCTCTTTGCCCCTTTTTCTCGTGTCTCCTTTATGTCCAGAGGAGACTCGAATTTTGTCCGACTCCTTTAAGTCCGGAGGAGAGCTGTGCCGCTGATTCTTGGCCTCTAGGAACAGTTCTTAGCTCTTCATTCCTTTTTCTTGAATCCCCTTTAAGTCCGGAAGAGATTTGAGTTCTGTCCCACTCCTTTAAGTCCGAAGGAGTCCCGAGCCGCTGATTCCAGGCCTCCAGGAGCAGCTCTTTTTTTCCCTTCTTCTCGTATCTCCTTTAGGTCCGGAGGAGATTCGAATCGTTGTCCGTTTCACGTGTCTCCTTTAAGTTCGGAGGAGGCTCGAGTTATTTTCCGATATCGGAGAACCAACTTTTTATCCCCGGGCTGATAACCCTAACTATCCGGCGATGGGTCCGTCAAGTCATCATAGGCAAGTAACCTTGTGCGCTCAAGCAGTGAACATATTGGTTGCATTTAGCAATCCCTTGTGTACAATTTCAGAGTAGCATATGCTTATTTGGCCTCCTGGTCTGCTGACTTGGCACTGGGGTTCACCCAGCTAACGATCGGGGATCTCGTTTTGTTGCCCTAGCCTGGACGAATGAAGCCACCTTAGGCTTCAGTACCAGGAGAGGCAGAATCCTATCTGTCCCATTGGGACTTGTTCAAAGCCGAACAAGTGCCACTTCTACCCATTCCTAGACCAGACGAGGTTTAGATGGTCTCATCCTAGGTTCGCTCCTGATGGGCGAGTCTTGATGCCCCTATCCTAGAGTGGTGTGTCCAAATACAGAGCCATCAAAACACCACAGATGAACAGAATACGCGCCAAACATGCCAGTCAGGGGCAGATTATAACCTCAATCAAAGACCTTTATCAAGTCTCCCGATTCCTTCAATCTTCCAAGTACAGAACAGGAAAGCAGTTGGTTGCACATATTTTCAGTCACTTGATGAATGGTCACTTGCTTCAGCTAGTGACGGTCTCAAGTACTCCAGTGGCTCACGGAACATCTGTAGTTGTAGCCTGGCTTCCAAGACCCCATACCCTCAAGTGATGTCCAACCAGTCCAATACCAGGGGCATGTCAGCTGCTCTTTGGTAAAAGTCAAAGACAAAACACCAGCTACAGTGTAATTGAACCAGAGTCTTTGACCAAGGGCATGTCAGCTGCTTTTTGGTCAAAAGTCACAGATAAAGCACAAGCTACAGTGTAACTGAGCTAGAACTTTCGACCAGGGGCATGTCAGCTGCTCT
>JAMKQA010024686.1:0-14818 GCA_024699735.1 Posidonia australis
CCCCCAAGCCAAGTCCTCCTTTTCTTCCCCAAGTGGGAGTAAGGATCGGACCCCTCTACAAAAATCCATAAAACTTCATAAAAACATGGGGTGTAGACCCTCAAGTCTACTTCAAAACCCCCCAAACCAATCATAAATCCACTAAGCATGCAGCTCTAACGAAAATCATCAGGACATAGAGCTCAGAAATAAACACTGTAGCATGCTTCTCATTCAACCACGAAAAACCACACAAAAAGCCCATAAATTGGCATAATAGCATCATACACATGCTAAACAACTCATTCTCATCCCTATACCAATTTCCTACGATTTTTCATGCATTTATTCCTACTTCATGCATAAAATCAACATTTAACCCAAAATAGGGCAAAAGGAGGAGTAGGAGGTCGCGTACCTCACACAGGCAACCGACGACCCTTACCCCACTCCGGCAAGCATCCACGAGCTTCGGCGAGACGTCTGGATGGCTCAGCTCACCACCTCCTCCCGCGATCGCATACCTCAGCCCCCTTCTTTCCCTCCTTTCTTCGCTGCGTAGCACCCTTCCTTCACTCCGCCACTGCCTCCACCTCTTATCCCCATCCCTATCCACAAGACGCCGGCCACCCATCCCGTCAGACGAGATGGGGAGGCACGGGCCTCCTTCGGTGGTGGCACGGGAGGGAGAAGAGGAAGAAGAAGAAGACAGGGGAAAGTTGGCGGAAGTTAGGGCTTGCGGAAAGAAAGAAAAGGGAAAGAAAAGAAAAGAGAAAGAAATGGCACGTAAATCGAGACAACTGTGCATCCTCCAACCAGACTCCAAACAGGTCCCAAATCACAATCCGATGCATAGAAAACCACCCACAACCACACACAACCAAGAAACAACAGATTATCTATTAATAAACCATTAAACACAAGATTACAAATAATACATGGTTTATTATAAAAATGGATAATCAGGCCCTGATGTTACATCTTCAAAGTCAAGCCCCGAGCCCTGGATCACTCCCTCAACCATGCTCACCGGAGAAGATGACAGAGACGGTCGGCAAAATCCACATTGCGCGTTCTTCCTCCGATTTGGCCCCTGATGGAAAGGGAGTACTCCTCTTGACGTCTCGTAGCCTCTTGGACCTCTAGATCGTGCGCCGCAGCCCTCCAGTAGCCCCTTTCTTCTCTGGCATTGTCACCAGAGTGCCGTGACGGCAAAGGAGGCGGGCAACCTCCTCCAACCGTCGCTTCTTCGATCAAGACCATTGGATATCTCCCCCTCCATCTCTTCTTGCTTCCCGTGGGGTCTGATCCTAGATCAAGCCTTGGGATAGCCTTTGTGTGTTCCTAATGCTCAGAAATATCACTCATGTAATGGGTCAAGTGTCGATGCAAAGATATTGCAGAAATTGATCAAGGATCTAAATATTTCGAGTGATTTTTCATCCTTGCTTTACTATATGCCAAATGTGGTCTAATATGTATGAAAAGGGCTAAAAATAAAGCTGGGTCTTCCTGACATATCAAGGAAGAAAACCAGAAAAATGCAGAAGCAAATCAAAACAAGAGACCATGCTAAAAACTATGCGAAAGCTACTATGTGCTACTGAGAAACAGGTTGGTACACTTGTTTGGTGTGCCAGACTGGTGCTCCAGTCTGGTGAGCCACCTATGTGCTCCTGTGTGGGCCAGAAAGACATGCTAGGGAAAACACAGAAGTCCATGCAGTGCAATATCACATTAGAATGCATTTTGGAATGTCAAGTAGTGCAAAATCTTTGCAAAATCTGAAAATGTCCTTTAAAAATGAAAGGAATGCAAGTGTAAGAAGATTTATGGACCTTGTGCGCAAGGGCTAATAGCCTCACACAAGGTCAAATCTTACTCATGCTAAATAAAGGCAGCAAGGTTCAGCCATATCACATTGGGTCATGGGCTAATGCATGAGATTCTCCATATAGGAGTAAATTGCTATCAGCCTACCAGATTTAGACTGTGAACTGAACAATCAAAGAGTAAAACAATTGAAAAACAACATCATTTGTGGTTGAAATTATGCATGCTATATTATGAAATACCAAGGAATCACCACTAAAAGAATCAGACTCAAAACTATTCGGGAAAACATGCAGATGGGGATGCAAAATAGGGTGATCTGTTCTCTAACCAGTCCGGTGCTCCCTAGAAAATCTGGATCAGACTGCAGTCTGATCTAGAATTCTGGTTCAGATTCAGAGAGGTAACTTTTTTTTTATATGATTAAACCAATTATGCAGATGGAAACTGAAACATGATGAAATGCAAAATGAATAGAAACTTTTATTATTTGATTCAGAAAAACAAGATGATTCATGGGTTCATGGCAGAAAAATGCTTATACAAGATTTTAAAGAACATGCATGAGAAAATAAGCTCGACAAGACAAATGCAAGAGGTGAATACATCAAGAACATCTCTATTGCATGTCTTAGCATACTTGTGCATGGATCATGGATCCTAGTGTAAAGAAATAGAGAAGAAAAATAATAAAACCACTCATAGGAATTACATGAAGCAGATTTTTAACATATGGATCCTACATGCAAGACATCTTGTTTATGAAATCAACATTTTATCATAAAAATCTCTTATATAAACAGCAAAAATCAGATTATATGTTAAGATCAAGGCATGCTTTATCTTGGGGCAAGAGTTGAAATTAAAGAAGAAGGGAAAGAGAGGACCTACCTCCTAAGGTGTTCCTTCTTGAGATATCAAAGATAATGGGATCCTTGTTGCTTCGGAAGGGCCGGCAATGCTTCAAAATATAAGGGAGTGCTTGAGAGAAAAGAGAGTGGATTGTAGAAAACAGTAGATAGCTCGCACTAGATCTTCTTAACGGGCCCCAAAATGGTTGCCTATGGGTGCCTTTATATAGGGATTTCTCATGGGTAACTCCTAGAGAATACAAGCAGCCTCGTAAACGAAGAGCCTGGGAAGATTCCATGGCATATTCATTGGCAAAGGTTACAAACATGGGAGGTGGAAAGCCAGTAGTCGGCTGCCTGAGAAGTGGCTGTGCGCCAGGTTGGTGAGCCAGATAGGTGCGCTAGCTTGGTGCTCCAGCTAAGTGCGCCGCTTATGTGCTCTGGCTTGGTGTGCTAGCTAGGTGCTCAAGCTAGGTGCTCAATATTGGTGCTCTACCTTAGTGCTCTGGCTTGGTGCTCTAGCTTGGTCTCTAACTTGGTGCTCTCCCCTATTTGTTTGAATTTCTAATTAGGCTGTGGACCTGCCATAGGTTTGGGATTGGTTTAGCTAATGTGATTCAAAAAGTGGTTGGGTTAGCCACATCCAAAGCAACATTTGGAAAGTTTATTAATGAACCACCTCAAAATCGGGGTGTCTACAGATGCCCCTCCCTGAGCGAGGTTGAGGGATGAAAGGAACCAAAACCGATGCTCAGGGTTGAGAAGATACCCCCATTTTGAAGTTATAGAAGGATGGTGTTTGTTGTAGGCAGTAAGTCACTTATCCGACGGATGCACCGAAAGTCATGACTTGTTGCCAAATGCGAATGCAAATGCAAAATGCGTGCAACTGCTGATCTAAATGCTGGGGATGTGATGCCAATGCGAAAACAAATGTAAGAGCTGATCTGAAAGCCGATGCAAAATCGATGTGAATGTAAAGTAGGTGCCTGCAAGGTGATGCAATGTTGGTGCTAGTGCTAAAGAAATATGGCAAAAACAAAGAAATCCTGCGCATTGATTGGGATCAGTGGCAGGAAAACGATAAGTTGTCGGACTCATCAACCGGATTAATGAGGTTATCAACCTAAAGAGACAGGATATGACAAGCAAGCTGAGTCTTGTCAACCCGGACACCTGACAGCGTGACGGTTGTCAACCGAGTAGTTGGGGATACCAGCCCAAGGAAAAGAAGCATGGAAAACATATCATTTGTTAGGCAAAAAAGGCCCTATCCGCATGGAGCGAGGGCAGGCAAAGAGATTTCACGTTCGCGAAAACTCAGAAGAGAAAAAGGAAAGAGGACCTTGACTGCCCGGTCAGAGGGTCAAACAGCCAGATTTTCTGCCCATGAAAATCCAAGGAAAGGGGTAAAGACTTTGACCATCCGATCAAAAGGTCAAGTCATCGGATTTTCTGCCCACAAAAATCTAAGAGAAAGGGGCGAAGACCTTGACCATCCGGTCAAAAGGTCAAGCCACAGGATTTTCTGCCCATGAAAATTCGGGAGAAGCAAATGACTTCGATCGCCCAATCAAAGTCAACAAATTGGATTTCGCACCCACGAAAATGCAAGAGAGGCAAATGACATTAACCGCTCGGTCAATGTCAACAAGCTAGATTTCGCGGCCGTAAAAATCCAAGAGGGGCAAATGACATTGACCGCCTGGTCAAAGTCAGCAAGCTGAATTTCGCTCCTGCAAAAATCCAGGAGGGGAAAATGACATTGACCGCCCGGTCAAAGTCAGCAAGCTGGATTTCGCGCCCACGAAAATCTGGGAGGGGCAAATGACATTGACCGCTCTGTCAAAGTCAACAAGATGGATTTCGCACCCGCGAAAATCCAGGAAGGGCAAATGACATTGACTGCTCAGTCAAAGTCAACAAGCTGGATTTCGCGCCCGCAAAAATCCAAGAGGGGCAAATGACATTGACCGCCCGGTCAAAGTCAGCAAACTGGATATCGCGCCAGTGGAAATCCAGGAGGGGCAAAATACATTGACCGCCCGGTCAAAGTTAGCAAGCAGGATTTCACGCCCGCGAAAATCCAAGAGGGCAAATGACATTGACCGCCCGGTCAAAGTCAACAAGTTGGATTCCGCTCCCACGAAAATCCAAGAAGGCAAATGACATTGACCGCCCGGTCAAAGTCAACAAGCTGGATTCCGCACCATGAAAATCCAAGAAGGGCAAATGACATTGATCGCTCGATCAAAGTCAACAAGCTAGATTTTGCGCCCGCGAAAATCAAAGAAGGGCAAATGACATTGACCTCCCGGTCAAAGTCAACAAGCTGGATTTTGCGCCCGTGAAAATCCAAGAAGGGCAAATGACATTGACAGCCTGGTTAAAGTCAACAAGTTGGATTTCACGCCTGCAAAAATCCAGGAGGGCAAATGACATTGACCGCCTGGTCAAAGTCAACAAGCTAGATGTCGCGCCCGTGAAAATCCAGGAGAGGCGAAAGAAGGGACCTTGATCGTCCAGTCAAACGTCGACTCTGACCGCCTGGTTAGAAGCCAAGGAAAAGAATTTCGCGCACGCGAAAATCCAAGCAAAGCAAAGGAAGTGACCTTGACCGCTCGATCAAAGGTCGACTCTGACCGCCCGGTCAGAAGCCAAGGAAAGGATCTCGAGCCCGCGAGGAAAAGGAAAAGAAGGAAATGACCTCGACTAGGTCGACTCTGACCGCCCGGTCAAAAGCCAAGAGGAAGGATCTCGCGCCCGCGAGGAAAAGGAAAAGAAGGAAAGGACCTCGACCGCCCAGTTGAAGGTCGTCTCTGACTGTCCGGTCAGAAGCCAAGGAAAAGGATTTTGCTCTCGCGTGAATCCAAGAAAAGGAAAGGAAAGGACCTTGACCGCTCGGTCAAAGGTCAAACAAAAGGATTTCGCGCTTACGAAAATCCCAGGAAAGCAAGGGAAAAGGACCTTGACCGCCCAGTCAAAGGTCAAACAAGAGGATTTCGTACCTGCGAAAACCCCAGGAAAGCGAAGGAAAAGGACCTTGACCGCCCGGTCAAAGGTCAAACAAGAGGATTTCATGCTCGTGAAAATCCAAGGAAAGAAGGGATAGAAGGATCTCGTCCGCCCAGAGTGAGAACCTGGAAAAACAAAAGCGATAATCCCTGGATTGTTCCCGAGGAAGGAAACCGGCTCAGATGCAATCTGGAGGGCAGAACTACTTGCTGCTGGCTTTGTGATATGGAACCTGGTGTTCTCGCAGAGATGCATGTGCAATATCCTCCTTGCTGGAGTGCTGGCCTTGCTGCGGGTTTCGCAAAAAGTTGGGGCTTATCCGCAATTGGGCATATCTGGTTGCTGTATAGCTAATTTCCTGATATGACAAAGTTCTGATTGCTGTGTTGTTGCAGTGTTATGATAGTTGATATTCTGCTGGGTGCTTGTAGGCTTCTGTTCAAATGTGATATGTCGCACCCTTTGTGGGTTATTCTGCATACTTCACAATCTCATGGGTTTTCTGTAAATTTTCCCATCTGTTGAACTTGAAGACTTGTGCATTCATTTTCTTGGCATTTCTTTTTGCCTCTTGCAGACTACAGAGTGCGGAGGACAACAATGCAATTCTTGCAGCCATTCTGTGTTTTAGAATTTGGAAATTAAGATATATGCACTGCTCGTATGTGATGGGGCCCACTGGATAACTGTCATAGCCCATGTGCCTTGTAGGGATATCCAATCATGGTAACACCCAAGCATTGTTCTGATGTTCTGCAAACATGGCTTGGTGTATTGATTGCTGAGGACCGCGAGCAATTGCATGTTCGAAGCATATTATCCTCATTGTTGAACCTTGTCCAGGTTGAAGTGAACCCACTTTTCATGCCTTTCGCTTCAGGTAGACTAAGCTTGCTTGGAAGAAGTCCGACGGGTCTGCGGGCTATTGCCGTTCATATCACCAACTGATTTCATGTGCCGTGATAGCTATCACCAACTGAAGTGCATGTGAGGAGTCTCATCTGCATGCTCCCAAAAGTAGTACTGTCCCTTTGATCTTCGTGACTTAGAAAGGCAGCTGGCATGCCCCTAGTCAAAGACCTACGTCCAACCAAAGAGCAGTTAACATGCCCTTGATTGAGCTCCCTTTTTTGCCAACATTCCAACTCAAAAGGCAGCTGGCATGCCCTTGGTTGGAACGTGGGCAAACGCCTTGCAAAGCGATGCAAAAATGCAAAAGTGGTGTGATCTCCAATGCTAAATGCCAAAAGATTTATGCAAGTCTTATAAGATGGAAGCAAGATTTATGCATGGTTGGTAGAAGATATGCCCTCAACACCAGGAAATCCTTCATTGCTTGCTACAAGGAACTAGAATGTCCTCAACTCACTTGGTGCTACCTGGGTCCCTAGGTTTATGGTGGCTTTCACTTAGCCAATGGGTTTGAAAAAATGGGCTCCATGTCAAACTCCTAAGGCCCTACACCTACTCTTTTCTCGATGATTCATTTTTCTTTTACTCCCTCAAAGGCATGCCGACTTATCCTATCCCTACTTGGAGGTAATAAACACCTAGGCTGAGGGGTGGCTACTCTTTCAGTTTGATATAAAAGGGGTGGCTAGTCCCTTTGAACAGGTGGACTTGGTAGGTGTACGCTTCAACTCCTCTCTAAGTTATGTGATAGGGATAGAGTCGTCCTACATGCCTCACTCAGTGGAGCCGACTTCTGTCTGTAACTTCTATCTTCTTATTTCTTTTGTCCTCCAAAGTCTATGTTGTTTCTTTATTGCTCGCATTCTCACTAATGCCCTATCATTTTTTCTCCCTCTGGAGGTGTAGGCCCCTTAAGAATTGTACATTTCGCCCACTTTCCATGGATTATCACTCCCTTACTCCCTAGGTCACACAGGTAGTAACATGTGAGGAGGATCAAACTCTTCCTAAGTAGGCAGGCTTCCGATTTTCCTCATCGGGCAGCAGTTATGCCAATGTTCATATTATAATTACAATGCAAACAAAAGGAAAGTACAATGCAGATGATGTGATTTGTGATGTCTAGATGCAGTAAGCAAAAACATAGAGATGCATGGGCTGCAATGAAATGTTTTGCAAGGCTTGGGAGTGGCCGACGATCATTGGGAGTACTTTCAGTTAGGAGCCGCTGATCGGTGCTGATCATTGGTCCAGTATACTCTCTTCGGTTCTTGGAGGACCATAGTTGAAGCTCGGGCCTTGTGATTCTGGCTGCAGTGGTGAAACAACTGTTTTGCCCTCCATGATTTTGCCGTGCTCTGTTAAGTCTTCTGTGAGCACCCCCAAATTGTTCTTGGGATAACCGTGTCATCTGTCAGTCTGTCTTCTGAACACTACTGCTGCCAGATGCGCTACTGACGGTTCTGAGTGACCGTTCTCAGGAAAAAAATTCTTCTGAAAACTGTTGAGGCTATGAACAAATTCTGGTTTTGATTCAATACACCTTGTAGACACCCCAATTTTCTAATTTTGCAGGATAAAGATGTGGTGGCTGAGCTCTAACCAAGGCCATTTAATTCATGGAGACCCAATTGGGCCCATGAAGGCCCACTTAGGCTCATTAAACCCTAGTTGAGCCCATTTGGGCCCACAAGACTATCTTAGGCCTATTTGACTTCATGGAAGCCCGTTTAGCCCATTTGGACCCATTCAGCCTAATTGGGCCCATGTGGACCCACATAGGTCCATTAAATTCAATCTGAGCCTATTTTGGCCCATCAAATCTATTTAGGCCCGTTTAACTCTTTTTAAGCTCATTCAACTTGTTTGGGGCCAATTGGGCCCATGTAGGCCCACATAGGCCCATGGAGGCCTATGAAGCCCACTTAGGCCCATTGAGCCCAATTGACTCCACCTTGGCCCCAAAGCCCACAATAGCTCAGCCCACATTTTCTTCTTCTCTCTCAAATCAACATTTCATTTTTTCTCCATTATTTCCCAAAATTTTTTTTACCAAATTCTCAAAAATCACAAAGAACAAAAAACACCACTGAACCCATTGTTTCCTCACTTGATCAGCCTGAATCCAATCTAATTCACCTCTTCACTGAGCCCAGCACCACATCATCAATCCAGCCAGCACAAATCAGAGCTCCCTTAGTCGTCAGATAGCTCACCGGAGAAGCCAAGATCGCCGTCCATCTCTGTCGGCGAGCAAGGGAGCAGACCGAAGCGCATGGGGGACAACCGTTCGTTGTCTGTTGAGCTGGCATAACGGCGGTCGGAGGTGGTTGTGCCAGCTGGTTGTGTGTCGCGTGCCCTTCCAGAATTTTCTGTTGGGTCTCCGATCACCTATATAAGGAGAAGGAGAGCTCGCGGCAGAAAAAAAGGACACAGACCCTGAGAGCACCTGAGAGTGGGGAATTAAGTGCGAGGAAGAGAAGAGCAGAGCCAGAGCCGTCGCGGAGGAGGAGATCAGTCGTTTCAGAGCTCCGGCGAGCCACCTCCGTTCAGGTATACCCACTAACTTCCTTTTCTTTTTTCTTTCTGTATTGTAGTCTTCCTGCCCTCCTTTCTCTTTCTGGAGCGGTTCCAAGGGATCCAGAGCGATCCCTTGGCCTCTGGAGCTCCTCTGTGCCCCACCGTCGTCTATTCTCCGGCATCAGAGGTGGGGGGGCAATCCAGGACTTTTCCTGGACCCCCGAGTATTCCCTCCTCCTCCTCCAGTCGTCCCTGAGCTCTCTAGCCCCTTGGAAAGCCGCTCTGATGCCCCTAGGGAACCACGCGTCGCTCGTCGAAGAACCGCCTGGACCCCGCCGTCGCTGGAGAAGACGACGGGGACCAGACGTTGTCCGCGTGCCTCATGCCACCCTGCATCCATCCAGCACCGAAGGAAGCATCCTCCAGCCTTGCCTGATCCTCCGGAGCCTTCAGAGCGCTCCCTCGAGCCCTCGATTGCCGTTCTGACCTCCCTCCCCTTAGTCGATGCTGCCGACGGCCGTCGAAGCCTCCCACTGCCCCACTTAGCTCCAGAGCAAGGGATGGAGCTTCCCTCAGCGCCGCGAAGCCTCCCGGAGCACAGGCACACCGCGCCGTGGCCTCGAGCATCACCAGCCTACTCTGGGTCGTTGCTGGAGCAGCCACGACGGCGAGCGAGGTTGGGGAAGCGTTCCAGTCGTCGGGATCCACATCCAGTCCGTTGGATGTCTCCCATTCCTCTCCTCCTTGCTTCCCGTGGGGTCTGATATGAGATCAGACCCCGCGAGCCTCCCCTCTGGTTTCCTCTGATGGTCGTCGGCGGTGGAGCTCCGTCACCGGAGCCGTCGTGTTCTTCTTTTATTAAAAAACTTTATTTTAAATAAAATCTAGAGTTTATGTTTTTCTTGCAAATAGGTCCTTCTGGAATTACTCTTTCGTGCTTTTATTACATATAGGTCCTGCAATCATTTTTCTAAAATGTTTCGACTAAAGTTTTAACTGTAAATATTACATTTCTTACCCTGAACATTTAAAATAATGTTTTCTAAGTTTAAAACTTTAATAAAAGCCCCCAGAGTCTTTGAAACATATTTTCTTTCAAACATTTTGCTAAAAGGACCTTGCACTTTCTTAAAAACTTCCTGGAAGTTCATTTTTTCTGTGAAAATTGCATAAAAGACCTTGAGCTTTCTAAAAATTATTCTAGCAGTTCATTTTTACAGTAAAATTGCATATAAGCTCTTGTACTTTCATACAAGTTTCAGATTGCTCAATTTTGCTGGTTTATTTGCATTTAAGCCCTTGCATATTTCAAAAATTCTCTGGATAGTTGTTTTCCATGGTTTAATTGCATGTTAGCCCTCATACTTCTCTGAAACTTTTCCAGAAGCATGTTTTCATTGGATAAATTGCATTTAGGCCACTGTGTTTTACAGAAAACTTCCAGAAGGCTTATTTTATTGTGAAAATTGCATAAAACACCTTGACTTTGTTTTAAAACATTCCAGAAGCTTGTTTTCATGGTTTAATTGCATTTTAACCCTCTATTTTTACTGAATCTCTTCTGGATGCTTTGTTTGCTGGGTTCTTTGCAACTTAGCCCCTGTGCTTCAGTGATTTTACTTTGATTGGCTGCTGTCAGGGGTAAAATGACAATTTTGCCCCTGAAACTTCCTAGATCATTTCTGAGCCTTTTTTCTTGCATTTCTACCCTAATTTTGTGCTGAATTGATTTGCATGCATGCATTAGTGGTAAAATTGCATTCTGACCCCTAGAGAACTTCATTTGCACTAGGGATACACATCTGACCCTAAATTCTTCATATATGCATGGAATGTGTATTCCTATGTATTTCTCGATGATTTGGGCTTCTGAACTGAATTTTTCCTCGGATTTGGGCTTTTGGCACAAAACCCCCTAGACTTCTTCAGATTTGCACTCACACTTGCATTTTGCATAATTTTCACATCTTTTTGCACTGTTTTTTCCGTCTTTTCTTCCTTGCTTGGTGAACTCTTTTCTAGCTTTGTTCCGAGCTTTGTTTTCTCCTCGTTTTCCGGGTTTTCCTCGGTTTTCTGTAGTTTTCACTTGTTTTGGTTTTCCATCGCCTGAGGGCGTACAGCAAAAGGCTTGCAAAGCCGACATGGTCTTGAAATGAGGATTATTTTCCCTTTTTTGATTTTCTCAGATTTATCCCGCTTTCTGCTATTTTACGAGACGTTTTCCAAGAATTTCCCCATTTTTCACGGTTTTCCTCATCGCCCAAGGGCGTACAGCATGCGGCATTAACAATGCCGACATTTGACCCTCGGATTAACTTTTCCTTTGATTTCACTTCTCCTTGAGTTGGCATATTTTCTGTCATCTTCATGCATGAGCATATAGAATAAGCAAGCATACATTTAGTAGACCATAGACAGTAGGAAGCCTAGAAAGATCGAGTTTTCTTGGGCGTATGGGGGTGCCTAACCCCTTCCCCATGCGTAACCAGAATCCTTATCCTTTCTCTGGCCCGCATTCATCTTGCATTATCCATTAGGCACGGATCACACATGCATTCTGCATTTTCTTTTGTTTCGTGATTTTCTTGTTTTTTTTTGGTTTTCCTCGTCTTTCCATTAAAAGACTAGGTTGCGACTTCTTTCCTTATCCTTTTGTCTTCCCTTTGGTGTTTCTGGACCTTGTCTCTTCCTCCGGATTCACCATTTTCGTCGTGACCGTATCGGATCTTCTCGTGTGTTTCCACACATCAAAGTAGGTTGGAGAACCGCGCCTAGGGGTTCCACCGGCATGGTCACACACCTGCATTGGTGAAGTTCGTTAAATCACCTGCATTGGGATGCGACTTTAGGGAATACTATGCTCAATGGTTCCACTAAAGGGGTATAGTGGTGCCTGTCACGGCGTTGCCGCCTTAGCTGCGGATGTGCCAATGGCAGGCGCATCACCACCTGTGGGGGAGGATAAACTGGTGTGGCAGTGGGAGTGATGTGTGATGCATGAGGTGCTCTAAGTGTAGGCGTGGGTGCATAAACTACTTGATGCTGAGGGGGTGGATGGACATTTGCCGGTGTAGCAGGGGATCTAATGTAAGAAACTGTATCCTTGGAGGGATCCCGCCTCTGGGGTGGATTGGCACCATGGTTATTGTTGCTGCTGCTGGCGCCACTATGTGAGGAAGTGGCTTGCTTGGCAAATGCAGAGAGCGCTGGAAAATTACCACCGCGCAGTGAGCTCTCGACACGGGCGCTCGCTCGGAGTCGTGTAGAAAAAGTGGTGATTGGTTGAATGTTGAGCAGAGCCCCGAGTGCTGGCTGTGCTCCTTGAAACACGATCTCGATAGACTCCTCGTCGGAGGGCCTATCTTTGACCTGCGAAGCCAAGGAGCGCCATCGTCCAACATACTCCCCAAATGTTTCTTGGGGTCTCTGCTTGATTGCGACTAAGTCCTCCCGCTTAGGGACTAAGTCGAGATTGAAGGAATACTATTCCAGGAACTCCTGCGTAAGGTCGCCCCAAGTCTTGATGGTGGCCATGTTGAGGGAAGTGAACCACTTCAACGCGGGCCCCGCGAGACTCTCCTGGAACAGGCGGATTAACAACCTTTCGTCAACCTGGAGCTGAGCGAGGTCTCCGCAATAGGCTTTAAGGTGGGAAATTGGGTAGCCCTTACCATTGTATTTGTCGAATTCTGGGATTTGAAAATTCGGGGAAAGAGTCGCCTCTGGGAAATAACAGAGGTCCCGGAATTGGTAGGGCCGACAGTCCCCGCCTTGCACTTGCCGGAGAGTGCGCTCCAGGTCGTTTACTATTGCGAGGAGAGCATCCAGAGTTACTGCAGCTGTGGATTGCGCAGTAGAGGCGGGTGTCGCTTACACTGTATGGGTCGCCCCTAAGGGCTCCTTCGGATCCACCATTTCGCCGTCTGGTGCCATGGTAGGATGGCCAGTGTACCCGTGCATGGGTGCAGTGTGCTGTGGGACAAAAGATGAACCTTGTGTGTGGTACAAGGGTGAGGATAATGCAGGAGGTGGTGCAATAAGTGGTGCAGTGTGTGGGAGCAAGAGTTGTTGGACTGGACTGGTCTCAGGTTCAATGCTCACGAAGGGTTGTGCTCCCGCCGGCCTAGGAGGCTGGCCACCAGATAGGAGGGATGCTTGCTGTGGTCGGTGTTGTGCAGGTGTAACAAAAGGTAGTGTCGACACCCCTATTGCCGGAGAAACAAGGGATGGCGACGGTTGTGGGGGAGTGCAGTGGGTGCAAACTGTGGTCCTAAGGCCGGTTGCGCAGGCAACTCGGGAATCGGAAAGGACAAAGCTGAGATGGGCTGGAGCCCTAGTGCTAATCCCTGCAACTGCTGGGCGAGGGCCAACATTTGTTGCAGCTGCGCGGTGACGGGATCGTTGCTAGTGGCTGTAAGGGATGGAGGCAAGACAGGGGAGGAAACAGGATACTGAGATCCTAGTTGCTCGAACTGGGAGGTGGCTACTACTGAAACAATCACAGTGGGAGGAGGGCTAGTAAACACATAGCCCTGAGGAGAAACCGACTCAACTGTTGTGGCCCCAACAGTAGGAGAAGACCATGTGGGTGGTCCCGAAGGCGAGGTTGCCACAGGGACAAAGAAATGAGGTGGTGGAGGTCCTCCAGAGGCCAAGGTAAAAGTGGAGGCAGCGGTAATGACTGGAACAGACACAAAGGAAGAGTATCCTGAGACGGGGACCTCCTCTTGGATAATAGGGGAAAGGGACTTGCTGGCATGCTGGGCCATGGTGGATCGCGAGCGAGTAAGGATTAGACTGCAGCTGGGAAGGATAGGACGGATCCTAGGACGAGCTATCGTTGAAAATGATGAATAACGTGGGAGACACAGTCGTGAATAAGGTCGCAAATAGGGTCAATGAAAGGAAGGGTTTAGAGCTCAGGCTAAAGAAACTCACAGACCAGAAATCCTATGCACAAAAACAAACAAGTTAGAAAAGATGCAATGTTTATGGTGGTATGAGATGCAAATGAATGCCTCTAGTATGCACTCTATTACAACCTAGGGGTGTCCTATTAAGCTGTCTACTTTGGGTTCACACAAGGGTGAATGGGTCTCCTCAAGTTTAGAAAAAGTAAGCTCCCTGTTCTAAATTCTGGCCATAGCCTAGGCAGTGAACGAGTGGTGCTTTCAGTGCCTCATCCTCTGCCAAAGCAGTAGGCTGTACCCTCTACTACACCGACACGACCCCAGACAAGGGGGAACATACCCGATATTTCATCCCACACCAAAGCCATAGGACGAGACACTGAGAAATGTCCTTCGCAGACTATATAGGCAGACTAAGGAGAGGAGATGATGCATGTCCTATATGATGTATGCGAAATATGCTTTGAGTTTTAGTTGCAAGCTTATTAAACCGTGGGGGAAAATTTGCAATTTGTCACTAGTTTGCCTTATGTTTTATTAATATTGGTTTTTATGTTTTTTATTAACCAAAAGGGGGAGCAAACATGTCTTTACTCTCCTAGGCATGACATATACATGCACATTAGCCATGAACTATCACGCAAAAGTATATGCGAATTATGTGCAGTGATGGCATAGCAAAAATGTGTAAAAGAAAACATTTATTACAAAAGCATGCATGCAAAAAGACATTACTTAAAAGGGCAACCAATGCATAGCATGAAAATAGGCAAGCAAGGGGGGGGGGGGGGGGGGGGG
>JAMKQA010024687.1:0-10409 GCA_024699735.1 Posidonia australis
AAGTGTTTATTACCTTCAAGCAGGAGTAGGGTCTGTTAGCATGCCTATGAGGGAGAAAAGAAAAATGAATCCTCAAAAGAGTAGGTATAGGACCCTAAGCATTTGGCATGAGGCCCATAAATCTGAAGGAGTGCCACCAATAACCTAAGTGCTTAGGTTAGTGTCATGTGAGTCGAGGACAGTATCACCTCCTATCGCAGGCAAAACAGGCTTCCTTGGCGCTGAGGGCACCAATGTATCAATCAGCCATTTCTTTGCATTTGCACAGCATTATTTGCTTTTCTGTAAAGCATTATTACTCGCATCTCGACCAGGGGCATGTCAGCTGCCTTATGAGTCGTATCAGCATTTAGCTAGGGCACATTTTCAAGCATAATTGCAAGCATCATTCGCATTTCGACCAGGGGCATGTCGGTTGCCTTATGAGTCGTATAAGCATTTAGCATATATCGCATTCACATTGCAAGGCATTTTTTGCTCATATTGTGACCAGGGCAATGTCAGCTGCCATATTGGTTATGGTCTAAGCAAGCGGGCATTCAGCCGGGGGTAAGATAGTCACTTCCTTTATTTGGAGGAATTTGAAATCAGAGACATATTGATCCTATTTAACAGATATGAATTTGCAAGAAGCAATAAATAATGCAAGGCAATATCAATGTTATTATGCCCTATCTGGAGTACAAATATCTAGTCAAGTCGAGGCCTTTTTGAGCTGCTAGCTTCCTTGCTATCGCTGCCACCAGGCGGATCCTTGCTCGAGGTCCATGTCTCTCTGATCTCCGCCTCGTACCTAGCTGTGCAGCCCAAGCCTTTGACAAAAGCAAAAAGGGAAGACCTGGTGCCATCGCTCATCAGTAAGGCCAGCCTAGCAGTGGATGCGTTAGAGCCCGCTACATGCTTTTTTAGCCTATCCAGGCAGGGGCTTTGCTTTATGGAGTCCTGGCAGAAGCCGAACTGGCGAAGAACTCGGATGGGATGGTACTCTACACCTCCAGAAAATCCAAGGAGGACGACGAGTCGCATGTTTGTGGTGTTAAAAAAGGCAGTGAAGTTTTGTGATGCAGGAGATATGATGCACCACGTCACAGAATCTACATCGAGATTCCGCAGCTTGTCACACAATTCTAGCACCCCCAGAAGCGCCCTAGAGTGATGGGTATGGCTGTAGGCCTCAAAGACGCAAGGCCAAGGACGCAAAATCTTCACCCCCATGTGAGAAGCAAACCAGACCTGGTATGAAGGGGTTATGGTTATTTAAAGCACAGCAAAATGTTATTGATGGTCAGATGATCTGCTTACTTGCACCAGAGCACCACATCCATAGAAGTGGCGAGAACAGTTCGACGCCCGGTCCAAGCCCACAAAAGTCTCAGCAAGCAGAATCGGAGCCAGGTCAATTTCACAAGCCGTTACAGCCCAGGCTATCTCGACCACCTTAGCGGCCACAGTTGTCCGACCATGGCTGAAAATCAGCTCCCCGAAGAAGTGCAGCACGAAGCAGAAAAGCCACAGAGGGTTCGAAGAACGTGCGCCAATGATGCTGTCAAAATAATCCAGACATATCATGGGGATAGAACCATCCCGGCAGATGATGCACTTCTCGCATTCTTCCTTGGCAACGCCCGTAAGGCGGCTCACGACATGAACATAGCTGTTGTGGCAGAAAAACACAGAGGGAGATAAGAATGCCGATAAGCCGCAGATGTGCCAGACTTCCTCCAGAGTCAGAGTCATTTCCACCTGCCTGAAGTGGAACACGCGCGAGGCTGGCTTCCAGAAGCGGGCCATGGCACATAGCAAATGCCAATTTACCTCTACTTTGGCAATACTAAGGAGGGAGGATGATATGCCCCAGGTCTTCAGTCGCTCTCGATCAATCTGCGTCAACGCGTCAATCCAGCTACGTAGAGCATCTGAGCAGAATTTCGGGGTTTCCATGGTCGGATAACCCTGTAACGAGCATCAGCCACAGCTGTAAGAAATGCAGAAAGTTTAGCGGCATATTGCATATAAGATTAGGTGTAAAGGCATACATGAAAATCCTGTTCATAAGAGACAAAATGCAAGAAGGACCAAGGAAGATCTTCCAATATAAAGCACACAAAATGCAGAAAAATCTGAGGCAAATCTACCACGCAAGACAGGAAAAAAATCTGCTATCCTGTTACAATACAGAAAAAACACACTGCAAGGAAAATCTGTGGCAATATAGGAAACACATGCAAAAGAAATCTGCTGTAAAATGGAGAGAAAATCTGCAGAATGGCATAGATGTAGAGATAGTTGATGTAATATGTAAAAACTAGCAAAGATAACAGAGAAAGCTTGATAGAATCCAGTGGAATATAGCCATGTACACAAGGGATCATGCAATAGACAGCTGCTATGAAATCTACATATGAAAAATCTACATGAAACAGCAAGAAAAGGTGATAGTATATCATACCATTCGTGTCCGTGCTCCGAGACGGGATTGCTATAGCAAAAATCAGAGTCTGCAGTGTTCGTTTTCACGAGAGGCGACGGATTTTCTCGTAGAAAACGAGAGTTTTATAGGGAAGCAGCAGGGATTCGCACCAAGAAAGGAAACAAGACTCGCCATTTCTGGGGATGCACCTATATAGCGCAGGAAGCTACCGCACATAGCTACCGCACCTAGGCGGCACACCTAGGCGGCGCACCTAAGTGGCGCACACAAGTGGCGCCCAGCAAAACAGAAATTCTGTAGCAACAGTTCAGATTATTTGCCTCGCCAAATCGGTGCCATTTTTGCTTAATCCAGCATGGGGTACCTGTTTACATACAACCTGCACATACAAAAACCCCGAAGGGCACATCGCAAAGTCTGAGGATATCTCATACATTTTCAAAAATGTTATACAGAGTTTTCAGCAAAATTACAAAAGAAGGATCACTCCTCCTCATAATCTTCCTCATCAGCCGCCGCCTTTTGGAATTGTTCAACCAAGGTCCTGTTGCCTGCCCGAGTGAGTCGGCGCGACCATTGAGCAGCACGGCAGCCTGAGAACGAGGAGCGGAGTTGAGAACCGCCTGGGTGACCTTGGGGTCAGAACAGTCCTCCTCAGGCACCTCCATGGTAAAGTCCCAGCTGGTGTCCACATTCGCCCTCTCGGCAGGGAAATCTTGCTACAAAAAGCAAGCATGATAGCAATAAGAAATTTAAAATATGTAGCAACAGCACCAGGATAGAGAAGCATACCTGGACATTGTTGCGCCAGCGCAGTTCCAGCAAAACAGCAGAAGTATCAGATGTGTTCAATATGGCAGGTTGCAAAATAAAAATCTTACCCGCTTTCGGCGGATATCGGCATAGAAGGCTCCAAATTGCTCCTCGAAGCCCTGTGCATTAAAGAAAATATCAGATTATCATAGTTCATGCAAAAGCAAAGGAAAGCATAAATGGTAGATCTGTACCTGAGCCCAGCTGGTCGCATACCACATCTCGCGCTGGCTATCCTGCACAGCCTCCTCGAATAGGTACGGCTTCCCTGCACGCTGGTACCAAGCAAGGTAGTCTGTATAGTTGACTTCTCGAAGGACGTGCCTGTCCTGAGAAGCCATGGCAATTGCATGCCGACGCCTAGAAGCTGAGCGAGTCGTGGTCAGGAGGTCCATATCGGCAGGAGGAGGGGCAGGAATGTAGAATACATCATAGAACTGATGCCGCACATGCCCTGGGAGGTAGAGGGCCGACTTCTTCATGCAGTAGAATCTCACCTGTTTGTCCCTCAGAACGCAGCCAGAGTTCAAGGGAGCCCAGTTGAAGCCATCATATCGAGCAAATGGGCGTAGGTGAACCTATTACAGAAACAGAAACGGTAAGCAAGCAGAAATATAACAAGCATGCGAAATTAAAGATAAAGAGCAGAGGAGACTCACTTCCTCGAGTTCTACCAGGTCCAGCAGATACCGGTAGGAGTCATAGCTCAACACCCCAGCAGAAGCCCGGTGGTCAGGCTCGACCCACTAGCAGGGAAGGGGCAGGGGCTCGTCCCGCAGGCGGCCAAAGCAATGGCCCTAGTGATGTGCTCCATGATCCAGTACTGTAAATGCAAGCACAAGTCAGTATCTCAAATATCAAGCATAAAAGTTCATTTTTAGTAAAGTAACAAAGAAGCAAATACTTACAGTCAGTAGAGGGTACAGCCTCACATAAGAGCGGCGCCCGAGCTTCACCACATTGTCAAGCCCACAGACCAGCCAGGTATAACTAGCACCAGCCCAGTCATAGTGATCCAGGTGTTCCAGGTTGGTCAGATACGCAATCCAGTCAGCATGGATACAGTAGGCTGACGAATCGCAGAAGATCAAGGCTAGCAGCTCCAGCAGAAAGTGCCTCAGTACAAAATCTGCTTCATCACTGCCAGGCTCGGGGTTGGGCCCGAACTTGTCCCATTCCCTTAACCACCCTACTGTGATCATATGCTTCCCCTTAGGCGGCTTAGGAGGAATACAGCCAAGATGTGCAAGCGCGAGGTGGAAGCCATGGGTGGTCTCGCCAATAATGGGCTAGTCACCAAAAGGAAGGCCCGTCAACAGAGCCCACTGATCGGGCAGAACAGTCAACTCAGCAAAAGGAAAGTGGAAGGAGTGTGTCTCGAACCTCCACCTTAGCCTGGAAGAAGTTGTAATGGCTGTGGATGATTGGAAGGCACAGCAAACCGCCAAACGGAGTCTGGTGATGGATAAAATCCTGTAGAAACTCCGGTAGATGGTGGAAATGCTCGAGCATCGGACCCCAGTGGCACCACATGATCCGGTTTGCATCCCCCACCTGAAACATCAAGCATATATTGTAAACCAAAAAGCGGAAGCAAAAACCAGTTTAAAGTACGTCAAAGCAAACAGTTACCTCAAACTCAGGGCACTCACAGATGTGACGGTCACTCAGCGGCCGCCCCTCGAAGTTTCCGGACTCCTGGAAATGCAAATGTCAGAATACCAGACTTAAATGCTGCTTTATTCAGTTCGGGCTTACCATAGCAGGGATAGCAGGCGTCGAGCTACCAGAGGCCCGCGACCTCGAGGAATTGCCCCCTCGTCCGGAACGAGAGCTAGAAGGCATATCCCATGAAGACTGTGGGGTTCCCGCCTCAGGAACCGAATCATCCTGCAGAAAAGAGAATTAAGCAGCAATAGCAGACAGGTTAAATGCAGAAAATGTCTAAATCATATCTGACATTCCATTCATTGGCACAATAGCAAAATGTTGAGCATATTAATGAAGGCAATAGCATATCAGTGTTTGATTGTGAATTTGCAGAAACAAAAGCTGTCAAGTGATTTAGTATTTTATTGCAAGATAATTAGCAGAGAATCAGAAATAATGCAGATTTTCATGGCATAAGAAGGCAACGATTGTGTGCTCTGTCCAACGAGCCTCACGGCCAACTAATCTCCAGCCCGCCACCATTGGCTTCTATTGCGATCACAGGCCGTCACCTCTGCTCGTCGGAGCATCGTCGGAGCACCACCGACAGCCAATCATCGCTCCCTCCAGCCGCGCATTCCCCTGGCGTGCCTGCATCCCGCAGCCTGAGAGGCAGCTGCAACCAGCAGCCCGCCATAGACAGCAACCGCATGGCCGCAAGGGCAGCCAACCATCGTGCCCGCGGAAGCCCTAGCCGCTGCACTCCGGAGCCCGCAACCGCAGTCCGAATCTGCCAGTCCGCCGCCAGCCGCGCGGAATGGGGGCCTGCCGCTCCAGGTCCAGCAAGGACCTCCCACCGCTGATCACCTGCAATGCAGGGGCAGGGCATACAAGCAAAAAAGAAAAAGGGAAGGATGAATTGGAACTTACCCTCGCCGGCGAGCCGCAGTCCAGCCAATCCCGCCGCCAACCGAGATGCCACCGCAACCACCCCGCACCACGTCGACGCGCCTCCCGTGCGCACTAGCCAGGAGCACCCCCTCCGCGCACTCCACGTACGCCACCACTGCAAGAACAGGAAACCACTGCCGCCGCTGCAAGAGAAGAAGAAGAGGAGGACACAGCCTCTCGCGCGCGGAAGGAAGGAGATGAAGAAGGTGAAGAGGCGCGGGTTTTTTTATTGGAGGAAGGAAAGGAATTTTTTCCTTTTCCTTCGTGAGTTTATGCATGATGCCTTGAAGAAATAAAATGCATCAATGTGATCAAGCAGCAGCAACTCCTTGCATTGCCATGCAGTTTGAAGCAATAAAGAAGAAAATTTGGCAGTTATGGCAGTTGGCTAGTGAGGCCCGCACGAGAAACAAGTCTGAATGCAAAAATGCAAAATGACTGAGACAATTGCGTTCCAGTCCTTATCATCTCACAGTTAAAACATCAAATGCAGAATATGTAGTATTCAACATATGGCAGTTAAACGCACCATGTGGGGTAATTTGTAAAAAACCCCCTGTATTTTGCTAAATTGCAGATCAGTCGCAGAAAGACGTAGAAATTTTTTTTCAGAGCAGACATTTGTCGATAGATAGCAGAAGCTCAAATGTCACCGCACAATCACAGCACAACAACCTAAAAAGCAGTTTGGTTGGGTAATTTGCAGTAAAGCCTAAAAGTCAAGGATATTTGCATAAGTCCTCACTCAGCAAGCAGAATCGCAACAGACAAGAGATCCGAGCACTCATCTCGACATGAGTGCCAGCCTCCGCACCGCAACCTCGGCAATCAGCCTTGCAGTCCCTTCCATGGGAATAATCCTGGAGTTATCGCCTTTCTTTCTGAGATCTCATCCTGAGCAGATAAGACCCGTCTGCCCCTTTGGATTTCTGTGGGCGCGGAATCCAGCTTGCTTGACTTGACTGGGCGGTCATTGTCCTCTGCCCCTTTGGATTTCCACGGGCGCGGAATCCAGCTTGCTTGACTTTGACCGGGAGATCATTGTCCTCTGCCCTTTGGACTTCCGCGGGCGCGGAATCCAGAATGCTTGACTTTGACCGGGCGGTCATTGTCCTCTGCCCCTTTGGATTTCCGCGAGCGTGGAATCCAGCTTGCTTGACTTTGACCGGGCGGTCATTGTCCTTTGCCCCTTTGGATTTTTGCAGGCGCGGAATCCAGCTTGCTTGACTTTGACCGGTCAATCGTAGTCCTTTGCCCCTTTAGACTTCTGCAGGTGCGAAATCTAGCTTGTTTGACTTTGACCGGGCAGTCATTGTCCTCCGCCCTTTGGATTTCCGTGGGCGTGGAATCCAGCTTGCTTGACTTTGACCGGGCGGTCATTGTCCTCTGCCACTTTGGATTTCCGCGGGGGCGGAATCCAGCCTGCTTGACTTTGACCTGGCGGTCATTGTCCTTTGCCCCTTTGGATTTCTGCGAGCACAGAATCCAGCTTGCTTGACTTTGACAAGGCGGTCATTGTCCTCTGCCCCTTTAGATTTCTGTGGGCACGGAAACCTGCTTGTTTGACTTTGACCGGGCGGTCATTGTCCTCTGCCCCTTTGGATTTCCGAGGGCGCGGAATCCAGCTTGCTTGACTTTGACTGGGCAGTCATTGTCCTCTGGCCCTTTGGATTTCCACGTGCGCGGAATCCAGCTTGCTTGACTTTGACCGGGCTGTCATTGTCCTCTGCCCCTTTGGATTTCCGTGGGCGCGGAATCCAGCTTGCTTGACTTTGACCGGGCGGTCATAGTCCTTTGCCCCTTTGGATTTCCGTGGGCGCGGAATCCAGCTTGCTTGATATTGACCGGGCGGTCAGGGTCGTGTGCCCCCTTTTGATTTTCGCGGGCGCAAAATCCAGCTCCTTGGCTTTGACCGGGCGGTCAAATGTCCTCTGCCTTTCCTAGGCTTTCCTTGGCTTTAACCGGGCAGTTAAAGTTCTTGGTCTCTCGGATTTCCTTGGGCAGGAAATCCCGTGGCTCGACCTTTTGACCCGATGGTCAAGGTCCTAGCCCCTCTCTCGGATTTTCTTGGGTAGGAAATCCTATGGCTCGACCTTTTGACCCGTCGGTCAAGGACCTAGCCCTTTTCTCGGATTTCCTGGGGCAGGAAATCCTGTTGTTTGACCTTCTGATCGGGCGGTCAAAGTCCCTTTTCTAGATTTTCGTGGGCACGAAATCTAGTTGTTTGGTCTCTGACCGAGCGGTTAGGGTCCTCTTTTTTCTTTCTTCTAAATTTCCCATGGGCGTGGAATCTAGTTGTTGGACCTTCTGACCGACCAGTCAGGGTCCTTTTGTTTTTCCTTTTTGAGTTTTCGCGGACGCGAAATCTCTTTGTTCGCCTTTGGTCCGTGCGGACTGGGCCTTGCTTCGCTTGACAAATTATCCATTTGTCATGCCCCCTTTTCTCTTTCTCGGGCTGGTACCCCCAACTATTCGGTTGACAACCGTCATGCTGTCAGGTAGCCGGGGTTGACAGGGCTTGTTTAGCTTGTCATATCCCGTCTCTTTGGATGATAACCTCATAATCCGGCTGATGAGTTTGACAACTTATCGTTTTTCATTTTCTTGCTAGTGTTTTCTTGTGTTTTAAGCATTAGCATTAATTCTGCATCGACTTCGCGTCGGCTCTTGCATTTGCATCCTGCATTAGCATTGCATTCCCAGCATTTAGACCAGTAGGTGCATGCATTTGCATTTGCATTTGCATTTGGCAACGAGTCACGACTTTCGGTGTATCCATCGGATAAGTGACTTACTGCCTACACCAAATACCATCCTTCTGCAACCTCAAAATGGGGGTATCTTGTCAACCCTGAGCATCGGTCTTTGTTCCCTTTGTCCCTCGACCTCGCTCAAGGAGGGGCATCTGTAAACACCCCTATTTAGAGGTAGTTCATTGATAAGGCCTCATTTGTTGCTTTGGATATGGCTGACCTTTGGACCAATCCCTAAGCCCACAGCAAGCCCGCAGCCCTGTTAGAAAACCAGGCCAATAGGGGAGAGCACCTACCTAGCACACCTAGCTAGCACACCAACCTAGCACACCAACCTAACGCACATCCCTAGCACACATAGGTGGCGCACTTATCCAGCGCACCTTCCTAGCGCACAAGGCTGCGACTGCTGGCTTTCCGCCTTCTTTGGCTGTTACCTCCAGAAGCGAATGTGCCATGGAATATTCCAGGCTCTTCATCTGTGAGGCCCTCCATATACCCGTAACTAACCTCTAAGAGCTCCCAATAAGAGGACCTCCATAGGCATCGTTTTCAGTGGGACAACAGAGCCACAACAGAGAGACAAAGTCCAGAGAGCTGAGAATTCTGAGCAGAATCGTTGCACCCAGCCGTTTTCCACTCTAAAAACCCAACCTCCGTACGAGCTATTCCATCAATCCAGCCACATATTTTCATTCCCTGGAGCACCCCCTAGCGTCCTGAAGCCTTCCAAAGCAACGAGGTTTTCTTATCCGTGATATTGCAAGAGGGAACACATCGAGAGGTAGGCTTTCTACCTCCTCTTTACTTTCTTCTAAATTTCATGTCAGAACTTAGTAAAAGCATGCTTAAAATCCTATGAACAATCTGTTTTGCTCCGTGTCTTAGATGTTTGCATGATAACATGCTCGCTTTCTTTACAAATAATCTCCATGTTAATTCATGTTTTCATTTCTAGCATGAGATCGGCATAAGCAAAAGTTTTATTGTTTCCTTGCATATAACACCTTGCCATGCACCTATGTCTGCCATTTACACGTAAGAGCATGCACATTTGATCATCATATTTACATGTTTTGATTCAGATCTTGCTGGTTCTTGAATGTCTCACATGCATGAACCCATCATTCGTTTTGGTTTCAAATGCCTTGTTTTTATGATGGTTATTGATCCTGCACTCGCATCATGCGTTTTCCAGTTTTATCATGGCATGAGCCTTTTTAGCACTTGCATAATTCCTCCTTGCATCTCTGTCGGGTGGGATCTGGATCAGGTTACAGTCTGATCCAGACTCCCTGGGACTCACCAGTCAGGCGCACGGTACCCGCGCACCAGTCTGACGCATTCTATAGGCACACCAGACTAGCTAGAGATAAGGGCATCTACATTTTTATGTCTCTGTTTGCATGGTTTTATCGTAGGGTTTAAGCTTGTTTCTTTCTGATTGGATTCTCTGGTTTATCGAGATATCACCTGGGTTTCTTCAGCTTTCAATCAACTGCTTTCCATTTTGTTTTCTCGGCTTCGTATTCAGTTCCAAGCTGAATCTGGTAGACTGATTGTACATTACTCCTTTGTGAGAATCTGGTGCATCAGTCCATGATCCAGTGGCCTAACTGGGTCTCGCACCTTTCATATAGCTTCAATAGGTTGGAACCTGTGTGAGGCTATTGGCTCTTGAACACAGGGTCCATTTGCATTTGCATTTCATGCGTTTTAGATGCATGTTTTCCTGAGTTTTACTGGATGTTTTCTGCAGCATGTTTTCCAGAGTGCATCCTCTGATGTTTTGCTTTGCATGGCTTTCTGTT
>JAMKQA010024688.1:0-11636 GCA_024699735.1 Posidonia australis
AGCATACAGCATGTTTTCACGCATTTTATCATGCTTTCTCGACTTGTTTTCTTCTGGATTTTCCCTGGTTTTTCTTCTGGATTTACTAGGAAGGCACACTTTGTTCTTCTTGTTGTTTTAATGCTTTACTTGCATTTGCATTTGCATTTGCATATAGAGCGATGATGATAAATCACTCCAAATGATGTAACTTTGTTTACACTTATGCAATATCCTTGCATTATGCGATTGACCCGAGATAAAAAAGTGATATTCCTGAGCATAGGACACACCTCGCACATCATGCACCTATTAGCATAAGGCACCTAACATGGCATGAAATATCGCCCTTGGGCGTATATAGCAAAAGACTGAAAAGCCAACATTTCATTGGAGAAATCATAGAAGACCGATTTTATCGGGCGTACGAGGGTGCCTAACACCTTCCTCATGCGTAACAAGGATCCTTACCCGCATTTCTGGTTTTTGTAAACCTTTCTTTTTATTGTTTGCATGATTTTTCATGTTTATGGTTTTCCTCGTCTTCCATAATAGACTAGGTGGCGACTCCTGCATTTGCATTTTATTTTGCTTTTTCGACATGATTTTGGCCTACCAATTTCGCATCCTTTTGCGGAATCTCCTCGCCGGCATGGTTACACATACCTCCCCGTCATGCCACGAAACACCTCAACCGTGGACCACAACCCTAGCCTAGAACCAATAGTCAAGGAGTTTCATACCTCTAAGACCCGACGAAACTCAGCATCAGGAATCATGGCCCCCAACACAAACAAAAAGCATCAGAAAACTCTTTCCAAAACCATTTTCAAATCCGTACTTTTCTCTTTTCAAAACTCTCCGTTGGAAAACCTTTTCAAAATCCTTAAATATCCTTCAAAATTCAAGCATCATTATGCCCAACAATTGCACGAAAATCAAAAGTCGAGAAACCACAAACAAATCGCAGTCTCGATAGCTCTCCTGTCAGGCCCAGGCAAAAGCACCTTGGGAGCATCTAGGTTCCTGAGCACCACGCTCAACCCACGACCACAACCCAAGAAACACACCAACAAAGCATTCCTTGAGTGTCAAAACCACCCAGAAGACACCACAGCAAAGCAAACACAAACAGAACTCCACACTCTAGCACCAAGTGTAAGACACCTACTGGCTCATGTCCATCGAGAGCACAGCTAGATCAGCTCAAACACCTAGAATAGTGCAACTGAATACTCCATTCAGTGCATCGCACACAAAACCACACAAATCCTAGACCTAGGGACACTATCATTATCCCTAAAGTCCAGTCAAAACTATATGGAGAAAGAAACTACTATTTCCAAATCATTTCATCTTTTATTCTACCCATACCCCAAGTGGAATCTTGCTAATTTGTTTTTAGGCAAACCCTAGACCATTCTAATGATTATCCTAATCAATTATGCCATTATATTTATCCCTTCAAGATTAATATATATATATACATACATATATATATATATATATATATATATATATATATATCAAAACATAAGATAACTTAATGCAGGATCAGGGCACCAGATCGGCAGACCGAAAAACCAATCGGTTGACTGAAAACCCCTGATTCAGCAAACTGAAAATGTTTGGTCAACCGAACCAGAAATTCTGTCGACACCCAAGACTCCCAGAACGGTAGACGGAATAAATTCGGGCGACCGAATCTGGGATCGAGGGGACAATGTCCAATAAAAACGGCATACCGAAATAATTCGGTATGTCGAACCAGGCGACTGCAGGGTAACCCAAAATGGGACCCAAAGCCCAATCCCACAAACCACCAATCCAAACCATGCAAACTATATATCAAAATTAAGATCTCAACGAGATCTTCCAAACTAGACCAACAGCACCAAGATCCAACGAGCGGATCCTAAGAAAACCACAGAAAACACAAAGGGGACATTATTCACCCCAAACAAAAAATACGACCATAAATGGCCCACAAATGCGCAATAAATTCTATAAAATTTACTACAATTACTAGCACATTAACATGCACCTATGGTACAAATTTGGAATCAAAATAAAATCTACGGGGTGCGTACCTCCACCGAAGACGCGACAACGCGAGATGGGCGGCAACACTCCTCCAGCCACGTGCTGCTCCTCTCCTCCAGGCGAATACGGCGGCACGACGACAATTGCATCCTCCTCTTCCGTACCATCTCCCTCTCTCTCTCAACCCTCACACCCTCCCGCCTCCCCTCTCTCTTTTCTCTCCCTCTCCCACGCACAGGAGGAGAAGAAGAAGAAGAAGAAGCAGAGGAAGGGGTGGGGTTGCGTCCCAAGAAAAAGAAAGAAAGAAAAGAAAGAAAGTAAAGGAAAGAGAATGAAAGGAAGGAAAGAAAGGAAGCCGCAATCACAAAACCAAACCACGCGACCTTCCACGTCCACGTGACTCGTACTACCAAGGACCCGCCACCAAACCTGCACGGCCCAAGAGAAACCCACAAAACTCCTATGAGGGCTACCACAGCACCCGAACCACACCACGCCAAAATGCTAGAAACCCACAATCCAAGCTTTAGACACCACTATGAACGTGTCCCATCTTAGGCATTGGGACACCCAAAGCCTAACATGCCTGAATTTCACCGTAATTATCTGACCAAAGCACCACTCCTAAAACCTGGGTCGTTACATCCTAACCCCTTTAAATGAATTTTGCCTGCAAAATTCTCTAGGCGAAACACCAAGGACACAAAAATTAGAACATCACTAGAACAACCCAAACAAGAACACAACGATGCCACCCAAAATCCATGACCTGTATGAGAAATCTCCGCCTCACAGATCCATTTCATCCTGCTTAGGTCCAAGGCAACACCATGGACTCAGCTCTCCTTAAGTCCGAATGCCACTGAGATCCTAGGTGAAATCCATTCCAGGCACAAAAATCTCCACCAAGAGTTTCCAAAACAGTGTCTCCCAGAGTCACAAAACATCCAGAACACCCTCAGAGACACGCAACTACAAGATTGACCACGTGCAACCAGCTCTGGCCATGATTCTACTGCGCCACTCTAATGCACAACCAGGTCAGCAACCATCGAAATCCATACCTTGTGCTCAGCAACGACCCTCATCTTCCTGGAAAACACCCTTCAATCCAAGGTATAAGAGATATCTAACTACTGAGATACAACAAAGCTCTTCACCAATCTGGAGTGCACAGAAAAACTAGCCAACCTTGTGCTGTCTGTCTTTAGGAACTGCTTACCAAATTGACACTCCACCGAATCCAAAGCACAACCTCCACTACGGCCAACACCAAAACACATGGGTGGACAGTTCCTCCTGTGATCCTCCCAACTGGCAAGAACCACAAGACACCATGTTTCCTCAATGCATCAAGAACTTTTCCCAACCCGAAAGGATATTTAATAGACTCATTACTGCTCATTGCGACAATAGCCTTGTAAGTCTAGACATGAGACTACCAAAACACATTAAACCACCTATTAAGTGTGAAGCTCAAGTAAAAGATACTACAATCTAGAGTCCAAGGCCATAAAAGTCACTGTTCCCAGTGAAACAACCACACCAATGGTAAGGACCACTTGGGAGTTAAACTCAAATGGATCTCCAATCCAAAGCAACTCCCAGCAGAAGTGTCCAAACCAACACGAGCCATTCCTCCTCCTGGAAAACTTCTCCATGGTGCTACTATCCCGAAGATACTTTTTCTAGATCCTCGAGAATAGTTACACCCAAATCAAGAAACAGCCGCTTGGAGGAAAACACATGGGATCACACCCACAAGCTCGACCGACGACGCCACCAAACGAGATGGGTAGCCAACTCCACTTGACTCACCCCATCTCCACCGTAGAAAACCCGAAACCCAAAAGCAAACGTAGGAGAATGAAGATCTCCACTGGTCGAATAGCGCTACGCCATCCAACCTACAAGCAAACAAGAAAATCAACAACAGGACACCCGAAGGAAACACTGGAGAAAAATCACCACCGCCCAAATGGCACAAAGCCATCTGAGCCACAACCAACCAAGACCACTGAGTATCCGAACAGGATACCCCAAAACAACACACACACAACAAACAACACATTGGGCTATGCCTCTCCATGGCCAAGCCCTAAACAACATGTGCGACACAACCGCGCAACACAAATGCGTGACTTTACGCATGTAACCATGCCGTCGGGGGTGGCTACAAATAAATAATATATGTGTGCCAAAAGCGGCAAAGCCACGGCAAAAAGAAAGGAAGAAAAAATGCAGGAATCGCCACCTAGTTTATTAAAAATGGAAGACAAGGAAAACCATATAACACAAAAGGGGCTGCGCAAACCAAAAATGCGGGTAAGGATCCCTGTTACGTACGAGGAAGGTGTTAGGCACCCTCGTACGCACGATAAATCGGTCTTCTATTGATTTCTCTTTTGCTCATGAAATGTCGACTTTGCAGCCTTTTGTTGTACACCCGAGGGCGATATGCCATGCCATGCAAATGCTTGTGGTGTCGAAAGTATAGGTGCATGATGTGTGAGGGTGTGTCCTAATGCTCAGAAATATCGCTCGTGTGCCGGGCCAAGAGTTGATGCAATAATATTGCATATAAGATCAAAGATCTAATATCTGGAGTGATTTATCATCCTTGCTTTCTGCATGCCTAAATGCAATCTAAAATGCAAGAAAACTGCTGAAAACAAATCTGTGCCTTCCTAATGCATCGAGGAAGAAAACCAAAGGAAAACCCAGAAGCAAATCGGGTCAAGAAAGCGAGCAAAACACATGAAAAACATGCTGTGTGCTAGTGAAAACAGGCCACTACGCCTGTTTGGTGCGCTAGAATAGTGCGTCAGTCTGGTGCACCACCTATGTGCGTCTAGGTGGGCCAGTAAAATATGCTGAGGGGAAAAACAGAAGGTTGTGCAAAATCAAAACATCAGAGGGTGCACTCTGGAACAGTATGCAATAGAATCATTCTGTAAAGCTTGGAAAAACATGCATTAAAAGTGCTAGAAATGAAAATGCAATGACCTTGAGCTCAAGGGCTAGAAGCCTCACACAAGGTCTCACCTATTTGAGCTAGATGAAAAATGCATGATTCAGCCAAGCCACTGGATCATGGGGCGATGCACACGGTTCTCCACAAAGGAGTAAGGTGCAATCGGCCTACCAGATTCAGCCTGGAACTGAATAACAAAACAGAGAAAACAGTTGGAAGACAATTCGATCAAAAGCTGAAAACATGAAGATGATATCATGGTACATAAAAGAATCAGCCATAAAAGAAACAAGCTCAAGACCTTGCGATGAAATCATGCAAATAAAGATGCAATGCGAGTGTTCTGATCTCTAGCAAGTCAGGCGCACCTGCTGAGTGCGCCAGATTGGTGCGCGGGTTGGGTGCGACTGGGATGTGCACCCCGGAGAGTCTGGATTAGACTGTAATCTGATCGAGAACCCACCCCAGCAGAGATGCATGGAGGATTCATGCTAATGCTAAAGGGCTTGTGCCAACGTTGAAAACTGAAAGCATGATGGGAATGCATAGAATCGAAAATCATCCTGTAAATCATGCTTTAAAAATAAAACAAGTTGATGGGTTCATGCATGAAAATACGCAAAGTGCCAAAGCATAGGCATATTCTAAATGACTGCAATCAGAGTGCATGAAAATAATGATCATAAGCAGGTTTCTATGTGCGAGAATACATGAATGTGCGTGGCAAAGCTACGTGCAATGAAATGACAAAAAGATGACAACTTATGCAAGCTTTATGCTAAAGACACAAACGAAGATTAGCATGGAGATTATTTAGCATGAGAAGCAAGCATGTTCATTATAAAACCCTATGAAAACAGGGAATAAATCAGTCCATATGCATGATTTCAAGCGTACTCTATCATGTTTCTGAAATGAGATTCAAAAGATAAAGAGGAGGTAGAAAGCCTACCTCTCAAGATGTTCCTTCTTGTAATATCAGAAATAAGAAGATCCATGTTGCTTTGGAAGGACCAAGGAGGCTTTAGGACGCAAGGGAGTGATCTAGAGAATGAGTATAGGTTGCTGGACGGAAGGAGAAACTCGTGCAGGGAGCTGGTTCAGAGGAGAAACTCGTATAGGTTTCTGATTTCAGCTCAGGATTTCTAACCTCTTTTCATGGCTATCTATGGGGGTCCTTATATAGGATTTTCTCATGGGTAACTCATGGGAATGGGGAGAGCCTCGCAGACGAAAAGCTTGGAAGATTCCATGGCATATTCGCTACTGGAGGTAACAACTATGGGAGGTGGAAAGCCAGCAGCTCGCAGCCTGCGAAGTGGTGGGCGCTAGGGATGTGCGCCACCTCTGTGTGCTAAGGAGGTGTGCTCGCTAGGTGTGCTAGGTAGGTGTGCTAGCTATGTGTGCCAGGTAAGTGTGCTAGCTATGTGTGCCAGGTAAGTGTGCTAGGGAAGTGTGCTAGCTAGGTGTGCTAGGGAAGTGTGCTAGCTATGTGCTCTCCCCTACTAGTCTGGTTTTCAAATTGGGATGCAGGCTTGCTATGGGTTGGGGTTGGTTCAAGGATCAGCCACATCCAAAGCAACAATTGGAGCCTTATCAATGAGTCACCTCAAAATCGGGGTGTCTACAGATGCCCCTCCCTGAGCGAGGTAGAGGGACGAAGGGAACCAAGACCGATGCTCAGGGTTGACAAGATAACCCCATTTTGAGGTTACAGAAGGATGGTGTTTGCTGTAGGCGGTAAGTCACTTATTCGGCAGATGCACCGAAAGCCATGACTTGTTGCCAGATGCAAATGCAAATGCGAGATGCGTGCACCTACTAGTCTAAATGCTGGGAATGTAATGCTAATGCGAGAAGCCAATCCAAGAGCCGATGCTGAAAGCCGATGCAAAACTAATGCTAATGCTGAAAACACAAATAGAAGAAAACAACTGGCAAGAAAAATGATAAGTTGTCGGACTCATCAGTCGGATTATGAGGTTATCAACCCAAGAGACGGGATATGACAAGCTAAACAAGCCTTGCCAACCCCAACTGCCTGACAGTGTGATGGTTGTCAACCGAGTAGTTAGGGGTACCAGCCCAAGAAAAAGGAAAGGGGGGCATAACAAATAGAAAATTTGTCAAGCGAAGCAGGGCCCGGTCCGCACGGACCAAAGGCGAACAAAGAGATTTCGCGTCGGCGAAAACTCAAAAGGGAAAAACAAAAGGACCCTGATCGCCCAGCCAGAGGGTCTAACAACTAGATTCCACGCCTGCAAAAATCTAGAACAGAAAAGAAAAATAACCTTGACTGCCCGGTCAAAGGGTCAAACAACTGGATTTCCTGCCCAGGGAAATCCTAGAAAATGACTTGGACCTTGACCACCCGATCAAAAGGTCGAGCCACGGGATTTCCTGCCCCAGGAAATCCGAGAAAGGGGCTGGGACCTTGACCATCAGGTCAAAAGGTTGAGCCATGGGACTTCCTGCCCAAGGAAATTTGAGAAAGGGGCTAGGACCTTGACCATTAGGTCAAAAGGTCGAGCCACGGGATTTCCTGCCCCAGGAAATCCGAGAGACCAAGGACTTTAACTGCCCGGTTAAAGCCAAGGAAAGCCTAGGAAAGGCAAAGGACATTTCACCGCCCTGTCAAAGCCAAGAAACTGGATTTTGCGCCCGCGAAGATCCAAAAGGGGGCACATGACCTTGACCGCCCGGTCAAGATCAGCAAGCTGGATTTTACGCCCGCGAAATCCAAAAGGGCAAAGGACCTTGACCGCCTGGTCAAGATCAAGTAAGTTGGATTCCGCGCCCACAGAAATCCAAAGGGGCAAAGGACCTTGACCGCTCGGTCAAAGTCATGCAAGTTGGATTCCGCGCCTGCGGAAATCCAATTGGGCAAACGACATTAACCCCCCGGTCAAAGTCAAGCAAGATGGATTTCACACCCACGAAAATCCAAAGGGGCAAAGGGACCTTGACTACCCAGTCAAAGTCAAGCAAGCTGCATTCCGTGCCCGCGAAGATCCAAAAGGGGGCACATGACCTTGACCGCCCGGCCAAGATCAGCAAGCTGGAATTCGCGCCCGCGAAATCCAAAAGGGCATAGAACCTTGACCACCCGGTCAAGATCAAGCAAGCTGGATTCCCGCCCGCGGAAATCCAAAAGGGCAAACGACCTTGACCGCCCAGTCAAAGTCAAGCAAGCTAGATTCCGCGCCTGCAAAAATCCAAAGGGGCAAACGACCTTGACCGCCCGGTCAAAGTCAAGCATGCTGGATTCCGCACCCGCGGAAATCCAAAGGGGCAATGGGACCTTGACCGCTCGGTGAAAGTCAAGCAAGCTGGATTCCGCGCTCGCGAAGATCCAAAAGGGTGCACATGACCTTGACCGCCCGATCAAGATCAAGCAAGGTGGATTCCGTGCCTGCGGAAATCCAAAGGGCCAAAGGACCTTGACCGCCCGGTCAAAGTCAAGCAAGCTGGATTCCGCGCCTGCGGAAATAAAAAGGGGCAAAGGACCTTGACCGCCCGGTCAAAGTCAAGCAAGCTGGATTCCGCGCCCGTGGAAATCCAAAGGGGCAAAGGGACCTTGACCGCCCGGTCAAAGTCAAGCAAGCTAGATTCCGCGCCCGCGGAAATCCAAAGGGGCAAACGACATTGACCGCCGGGTCAAAGTCAAGCAAGCTGGATTCCGCTCCTGCTGAAATCCGAAGGGGCAAAGGGTCCTTGACCGCCCGATTAATGTCAATCAAGCTGGATTCTGCTCTCGCGGAAATCCAAAGGGGCAAAGGGACCTTGACCCCCCGGTCAAAGTCAGGCAAGCTGGATTCCACGCCCACAGAAATACAAAGGGTAGAAGGGTCTTATCCGCTTAGGATGAGATCCCGGAAAAAAAAGTGATAACTCCAGGATTATTCCCCTGGAAGGAACTACAATATGCCGATTGCTGGGGTTGCGGTGCGGAGACTGGCACTCCTGTCGAGATGCATGCTCGGATCTCTTGCTTGCTACGATTCTTCAAATTGCTTGCAAAGGAGAGGACTTTTGTGCAAATATCCACAACTTTTGGACTTTACTGCAAATTACCCAACCAAACTTCTTTTTGGTTGCTGTACTGCGACTGTGTGGTGACACTTGAGATTCTGCTGTCTATCAACAAATGTCTGCTCTGAAAGAAATTTCCCGCGTCTTTCCGGGACTGATTCTCAAGTTTTCAAAATGTAGGGGGTTGTCTACAAATTACCCCACATGGTGCACTTTGTGGGCCACATGCTGGACACTACATATTCTGTACTTGGTGCATAAGCTGTGAGATGATAAGAGATGGAATGCAATTGTCATGGACATTTTGCATTTTGAACCCCTGACTTATTTCATGTGCGGGCCCCACTGACTAATTGCCATAACTGCCAAGAAAATTTTTCTTTGCTGCTTGGAATGGCAAGGGACGGCTGCTGCTGCTTGGTTATGCATGCTTCTACTGTTGAGCGAGTTTCATGTTCCTCAAAACAATCATGCATAAAGATTTCATTTAAATTTTTCCTTCCTTCTCCCATAAAACGAACCGCCTCTTCCTTTTCTTCGTTTTCTTTCTCATCTGACAAAACAAGCCTACGTCTTCTTCCTCTCTTGCAGCAGCGGAACCCATCTCTCACCGCCTTCTCACAGCGACGGCGCGCGAGGGGTGCGCCGACGGGGTGCTTGCGGCTGGTGCGCCCATGAGGCGTGTCGGCATGGTGCGGAGAGGTTGCTGCGGCGACAAGCGTCGGCGGCGGCATGGACCAAACCCTCCAGGACTAGCTGGACTGCGGTTCGCGAGCGAGGGTAAGCTCTGATCCCTTCTCCCCTTTTCTTTTGCTTGCATGCCTCCTTTTTGCGTAGTCGACGGCTGGAGGTTCCTGACGGACTTGGAGCGGCAGGTCCGCTCCGCACAGATTACGGCGACGGACTGCAGGCTTGTCTTGCATTAGCGGCGACGGGTTGCAACGGCTAGGGGTTCCCGCAGGCTGGTGGCTCTCGGGCTGCTGGTTGCTGGGGCTTGGCCGTGGGTTGTCGGACTCCAGCGGACCGCTCCGCTCGGTGGCTGCGGGAATGGAAATGCGGGCACGCCAGGGGAAGGCGCGGGCTGCAGGCTGTGTTGGTTGGCTGCCGACGATGCTCCAGCGGTGCTCCGACGAGCTGAGGCGAAGGCCTGTGGTTATAGTAGAAGCTCGTTGGGTTGGGCATATATCTATTGCTTGCATATGCCATATTACTGCATTTATCTCTGATTTTACTGTTAATTGCTTTGCATGATATTACTGATCCACTTGACAGCTTTCATTTTTGCAAATTCACAATCAAACACTGATATGCTATTGCCTTTATTAAAATGCCCAACATTTTGCTATTTTGCCATTGACTGTAATGCCACATTTGATTTAGACATTTTGCATCTTATCGTGCCTGCTATTGCTGTTTGACTTTCTTTCTGCAGGATGACTCAGTTCCCGAGGCGGGAACCCCACAATCTTCGTGGGACATGCCTTCTAGCTCTCGTTCCAAACGAGGAGGTAGTTCTTCGAGGTCGTGGGCCTCCGGTAGCTCGACTCCTGCTACCCCTGCTGAGGTAAGCCCGAACTGAATATTAGAAGAGTATTCAAATCTAGTATTTTCTGACAATTGCATTTTCAGGAGTCTGGAAATTTCGAGGGGCGGCTGCTGACCGACCGTCACATCTGCGAGAGTCCTGAGTTTGAGGTAATTCCTCTGCTTTGATCATTACAAATTGCTTTCTGCTAACTGCTTTTCTACTTTTGCTTCTGACCCGGCTCTAAATATGTGCTTCATATTTCAGGATGGGGATGCAAACCGGATCATGTGATGCCACTGGCGTCCGATGCTCGAGCATTTCCACCGTCTACCGGAGTTTCTGTAGGACACTCTCCATCACCGGTCTCCATTTGGTGGTTTGCTGCGTCTACCCATCATCCATGGCCACTACAACTTCTTCTGTGCCTTGGTAGAAAGGTGGAGGTTTGAGACACACACCTTCCACTTTCCCTTTGGTGAGCTGATTGTTCTGCCTGATCAGTGGGCTCTGCTGATGGGCCTTCCTTTCGGTGACGAGCCCATCATTGGTGAGACCACCCATGGCTTTGACCTTACGCCTGCACATCTTGGCTATGTCCCTCCTAAGCCGCCTAGGGGGAAGCATATGATCACCGTGGGGTGGTTAAGGGAATGGGACAAGTTCTGGCCTAACCCCGAGCATGGCAGTGAGGAAGCAGATTTTGTACAAGTGGGGGTACTATGCAAGGATATCTATCTCGTGTTCCTAGATTGCTTCTTTTGCTCCATTGTGTCGCAACTAGACCAACACTATAGGAATAGTCTTGTTTCTGAGGACATTTTGTTTTTTGCTTAATATCTGGATGGAGTCCTCTACTACTGACAAGTCCTGCTGAAGCTCTTTTGGCTTCACTGGAATAACCTGGGATGCGTCTGCCAAATGCTTTCCCAGTAGGCTACAAAATCACAAAACCATGCCTTTTAAATGTTTCTTTTCTTTTACCTTTCAAAACCATATGCGTGCACTTTTAAAACCTTTTATGCATGCCCGAGAAAGCTACTCTCGCCATATCAAGCCCAAAACAACACCAAAAGCACAACT
>JAMKQA010024690.1:0-12445 GCA_024699735.1 Posidonia australis
GGTGTTTTGGGGGCGCGTACTGGGTGACTTAGATGTCACTCACGCGTGCTGTGTGTGTTTCAGGTGCAGACCGCGTGCAGTCAGTTTCCGGTGCAGGAATCGGAGTTTCTAGCCGCGCATCGTGTTCCTAGAGGTGAGCCTGGTTACAGTCTTTTTATTCTGTAATTTGTGTAATTAGGCTTGCGATGCTATTGTTTGGTAGCGTGCCTGGGTTCGGGGCGTTACAAAAATAATGTCAAAATTTTGCCAAGAAAAATGAAATACTATTCAAACCAACGTAAATTTAGGTAAAATATAAAAATGTTTTATAAATATCGCTGCAATTACCATTAAATAATTATGAATTTATGAAAGAGTAATACAATTCTATATACACTTAACGTATTACTAAAACCAAACAATTGATAACGTAACAGTAACATACAAAAGCATTCATCCACGTTTATCTTAATACTGCTCTAAAGATACTTCATTGTAAAGTTGAAATATCAATGACAAAAACAATAGAACACGAACCTGCTAATATGAAGGCACTCTTACTAAAAAACTGTTACACGATTCCAGAGACAAACTTCAATGAATACAACTAGAACAAATATTCGATTTTTGTTCTATCTCGAAATATTCTTAATACACTTAATAAATTGATTTTTGGCTCTTAAATATTTCAAAATATTATATATAGAAATTTTAAGTATTGTATGATTTTCTGCCATTATCAATCCACGTTTTACATCACATTTCAAAATTATCACTAACTCACATTCTAAATTCAAATATTAGGTATTGTATGAATGTGAGATATTTTCAAGATTTAAACTTCTAGTAGACACCCTGATTTTGCGGTCACTTGGCAGTAGGCTCCACTGGAAGATGCTCTGATTGCAACCACCACCCTTAAACCCTAACTCTATCAGAACCTTAGACCCACTCAAGCCCACACAAGCCCACACCAACTTAATCCAAGCAAAAACCACTAATTAAAACCAAAATTAAACAAAACCAACTTAAATCAACCTAAAAACATTTGAAACCCTAATTAATTAAGTAAAACCCTAATTAAAATCAAAATCAAGCAAAATCCACTTAAAACGTTTAAAATCCAAATTAATCAAGTGAAAACCCTAATTAAAGTCAAAACCAAATAAAATCCATTTTTAAACCACTTTAATCAATTCAATTTCAAGGAAAACCTAAATTAAACTAAAAAACCCCTAAAAACCCCAAAAGTCATTTAATTAAGTTAAAAGCCCTAATTTGAACCCAAAACCTTAATTAAAATCCAAAAAACACATATTTCAACTCAAAATTCTAAAAACCCTAATTCAAACTCAAGACTTTAATTAAAATCCAAAAAACTCTAATTAAATTAAAAACCATGTCTAAAATCCAAAAAACCTAAATTAAAACCCAAAATTCCAATTAAAACCCAAAAACTTTAATTAAAACCCAAAACCTTAATTTAAACTAAAAACTCTAATTAAAATCCGAAAAACCTCTAAAGTAATTAAAATTTTGAAAATCCTAATTTAAAACCAACTAATTAAGTCACCAAAACCCTAAATTAATCAAATCACCAAAAAACCCCAAATTAATTAAATCATAAAAAACCCTAAAATGATTAAAATCCTAAAAAACCTAAATCATTTAATTAATCCCAAAAGAAACTAACTTAAAATATCATAATTAAATTCAAACTCCTAAAAACCCTAATTTAAAAACAATTAAACTTCAAAATCACAAAATCAAAATTTAATTAAAATGACCAAAACAAAATCAAAAACTTAAAACAAAAGCAAAATACCAAAACAAAACCCTAAAAACCTAAAACAACAAAAAACCAAAAACAAAAAACAAAACTAAAAGCCCAAAAGGTCTGACCGTTAAGCCCACGCATTCAATACATCTTTCTCAACCAAAAAACTTCGGAAATGAAAAATAAAGGAATAGTGCTTCTTCCTCCCTGCACCATCCTCCTGTTCCCCTCCATTTCCCACGTTCTAGCCAACCGCCTGCCACAACCCACGATTTCTCACTCGTTCCACCTCCCTTTTAACCTAGAGAAACCACCAATTAAGGGGGAGGCAAGAGACCAGATTTGGGACTGAATTGGAGAGAGAGGAGAAACGAAAACAGAGATCGTCGGAGAGAGGAGAACCACATTGCAAGCTTTCCAAGCCCCTGATCCAGAGAGACCCATCGATTCCCCACCATCAGAGCGTCTCCGTCAACTCACTTGGAACCCAAAAGCCTCACTGAAACACCGCTGGAGCATCAGCCCAGAGGAGCATCGCCGTTGAGCTTCGCCGGAGGACAACCAATCCGTCATCTCAGGTACTTCCACCCCCTTTTAGTTTCCAATTGAGCTCTTTTAGGCATACAGAGTCTCTTGTGTCCTTAGATTGCATCCCAGCGGAGTACACAGACCCTGTGCACCGTCGTTCTAGTCTTTGGTGGTGGGTTCACTACCACCGGCGAGGCCAGAGGCCTCTAGGTCCGAGGAAGGCCCTATGGGCCTCCCCTCCTTCTCCTCCCTCTTCCTCCTTGAGCCACGTCGCTCGGAGGGGGACTGGTTTCCGGTGGCCAGTAGACCACCGCCGTCGCCGCTGCACCCATCGCCGGAGACGGAGACGGGCGGAGCGATCCAGCCATTCCAACCCCTCCCCCAACATCCAGGAGCATTGTCGTGGGCCCCTGGAGCTTTTCCAGACGTTACCCGGGCTCCTCCGCCGCTGCAGCCTCTCCCCGAAGTTGACGGAACGCCTCACCGAAACCTGCGACTGGGGAAACGCCACACGTCGTTCCAACTTCATCCGCGATGATCCACAGTCCTGCCGTGCCTCCCCGGAGGTTCCCTGGTACTCGCCGAGACAGCCCAGCCTCCACACCGCCTCGAAATGCCTCCACAGTCGTCTTCTCCGGCGACGACCGCCGCTCGTCGGAGCTCGAGGTGGGGGAGGCCTGAGAGGCCTCCCCAGTTGAGCCCATCGCCATAGCGGAGCTCGCCGTGGCGTCCCTTTGCTCCTCCGACCACCGCCGCTGAGGGTTAGCCGGAGTTCGCGCCGGAGAGGGATCGCCGTCGATCCACCGATGATCTTCGAAATAAATTTGATTTAGGAATTTTCTTTTAAGTTTTTGATAATTACATTTAGGTCCTAAATATAATTACTTATTGGTTCCTAGAATTTCTTTTAGGTCCTTTTTCTTGCATCCAGGTTCTTCCTTACATCTAGGTCCTTTTTTATTACTTTTAGGTCCTTTTTGTTACACTTAGGTCCTGTGATTTTATGTTTAAGCCCCTAAAGTTTTAAATAAGTTTCATCTTTTATTTATTTGTGTAAATATTACATGTTTTCTCCTGTTTAAATGGTAATTTAATTTTTACTTCCATATATCTTTGTATCTTCACAATTAGGCCCCTATATTCATGTTTTCTTTGCAAAAGAGTCCTGAGAATTTATTTTGTGACCCCTGAGTTTCTTTACTTTAAAATTGCATTGTAAATATCGTACTTTTTGTCCTGTTTAAAATTTAATTGCATTTCAGTCCTATTCATGCATGTTTTATCACACTTAAACCCCTGAGATTATGTTTTCATTGCATTTAGGTTCTGGTCTTTTGCATTAAGCCCCCAGAACTTAAAAAAATAAGTTTTTCATGTGTATTTTGCATCCTAGACCTCAGGTAACGTCAAAATTGCACTGACCAACATATAAATCCCAATTTTTATTACATTCAGGTCCAGAAATTTTGCATAAAAGTCCCTGGATTCACATCAAATCATTCCTGAACATAAAATTTATATTTTGACCCTTAGATTAATTTCAAATCCATTATTTAGTGTTTTAAATGTTTTCTTGCATATCTTGGAATATTTTTCACACATTTCATCTCATGTTTTGCATTTAATCACAGATTCTATTCAAAAATCATGTTTTCATTGAGATTTGATCCTTAGCCTTACATTTTAGCCACATTTGCACTCATGTGTGAATTTTGCACTTTAGACCCTGACCTTTCAGGAAATTATCTAAGTGCAGCTTTTACGTCTCTGTGCCACATTGACATTGGACCCAGCATTTGTATGTTAGAATAGGGGTCATGAACTTGTTTTTTCATCCAGTTTCTCATTCATCTTTATGAATTTTGCATTTTGGCCCTTATGTTTGTCCTTTATTGTATTTACATCATTTTGTTGATTTTCTCCTCCATGTTTCTTGCAAATAACATCTTCTAGGCATTTGACACACATTTTAGGCCATGCATCACTCCCATACAAGCATTTATCACATCTGACTGGGGAAATGACCAAATTGCCCCTGTGCCTACAATTCATGAGCATGCATTTCAATCTTTGCACTCAGTCTTGCATAGTCCATGTCTAAGTCATTCTTTAGAGTTTTTGCACATTTAGGTACTTATCCATGCATTTCATATCCTTTTTCCTCACATTTGCATTTAGCGAGCCGACATCCCATGCCTTTTCTTTAGTGGATTTCTTTCTTCCCTTTGTCTTCAGAGTTTCTTATCCAATATCCGATTTGATTTACTTTAATCCTACATTTCAAATTTTTAATTTGATTTGTATTTCATCACTTGAGGGCGTACATTAACAGGCTTGAGGGCCGACATTTAACCCCATCAAGGATTATTTTCCCTCTTTTTGATTTTCACGACTTTTTCCATGATTTCGAGAACATGGGTTGACTCGATTTTTTATCCTTTTGACATCAACATGGTTTTCAGAGGCGTTCTTTATAAAAACATCGTCATTTCAATGTGATTTTCTGCGATTTTGTCAATTCATGTGAATTTCTCCGCAATTTTTGCACATCGTCTTGCACATCCATCCAGTCTTATTTTGGTACTCACGTCAGCATGATTAGAACACAATCTAGACATAACAAACATTCATTCAGCCTCGAGCAAGCAAATCCGACTAAAAAGATCGAGTTTCTCGGGCGTATGCGGGTACCTAACACCTTCCCTGTGTGTAATAGGAATCCTTACCCATTCTCTGGTTAACAGACATTTGGCCTCCATGTTTGTATCTCACTCATTCACTTCTTGTGATTTGTTTGTGGTTTTCCTCATCTTTCCGTTAAAAGACTAGGTGACGACTCCAGTTCCTTTCCGTTTCCCTCTCATCTCACGCCTTCGCCATCTTGACATAGTTGTGGTCTCCTCCCCTTTGGCGCAACCTCGCGTCAGATAGGCCCCGAGCCGGAGGCACGGTCACACTTCCATTTAAAACCACGTAGCTACCAATAAACCATTTAAATTTCAAAATTCCCTGAATTTATAAGATATTTTCAAAATTTAACCTTCCATTTTAAACAACGTAACTACAAATAAACAATTTAAATTTTAAAATTTCTTGAGTTCGTGAGATAACAAAATTTAGCTTTCCATTTATATCCACGTAACCGACAATAAAAATTGACCATTGTCGTTCTAAGCTGTCAATGTAGCTTCCTAATTCTTCTTTTTCTAATTTAAAATACTTATACATTATATCATAATCAATTGGTGCTTTTACTCCAGTATCTTCTCTGATAGTTATATCAAGTATATATTGTAGATACAACCCTTTTGTAGTATTTGCTGGAATAGTATTGAAAAACATGTATTTCACCACAACTTAATCAACTTTCTCCCTAACATTTTCAAACACATCTTTGATAGTCTTCTGCCTCGACTTTTCAATTCTACATATTGCTAAATCTGAACTGTCGTACCTTTGACTGTATGTTCTAAATATTCCTGTAATACCTTTACTCTTTTTTTTCTGTACACTGCCATTGCTGCTTTCAATTCCCCTAACACTTCCAGTACGATGGAATCTCTGAATTTGTTCTCTATGTCATTTTTCATTTCTTGACTTCATTACAACTCTCATATACATGTCTCTCTCATCTTGAGTTTGACAATCTAGAAATATCTTGATTTTGTGACTTTACAAATCCGCATACTACCAATTACATTCCAAAAATAATAAGTAAGAGGTTTTGTGCCATTAAATTCGATGTTCCAAATCACAATCCAAATTTAACACCACCTCACCTTCCAGTTTTACATGTGAGTCAATAATTTACGAAACCATAATACAATTTCTAAAGTTATTATAGTTACTACTTGCACTAGTGTTTCGTAAATAGTGTTACAAAACGGTAAAAAACATCTATCATCTTTCTCTAATTTTTTTTTAATAAGAGACAGTAACACAATGATGGTCGCAATGTTCACCTCCATGTAAACGGTAACAGCAGAACCTCAAGGTTATCTTTTTCGACGTTGATTAGTATTTAGTAAATAGTATTATGAAACTATAAAACATTTTCTATCATCTTGTTAATGAAAGATGTAATGATCCTTTTTTTTTAAAATCAGCCTAAGCGTGAGCTTCCGATACTGGTTGGGGTCAACAGTCATCGGAAGACGATGTCATTCCAGGTAGAACGACACCCGAACATTTCCCTTCTCGACATTGATGGAATCTAGCTTCACGGTGAACGACTTTAGGGAGAATATCAGTCCGAGTATGAGTTTCCGGTGGTGGTTGGGGTCGACGGTCATTGGAAGATGGTGATATTCTGTGTAAAGCAGGCAACGTGTTGGGACGGAGCAGCCCCGATCTGGTCCCCACCGTCGCCTGCAGTGACATGCTTGTCTCTGCCGGCTATCCGAAAAATGGCATCTCACATAATTGCTTCGCGAGCCGTAAATGGAGTTAAAACGTGGGATACCTAGATCCAAGTCAATGAAGAAGAAAGCAAAATAATAAAGAATATGCAAATCACATCAATTTAAAAAAAAAACTACCAATTTTGGAATCATAGATCTCACCATTTTAATAATTGAAAATAAAAATCAAAAACCACTAACAATATATTAGTGATTTTCATTGTAATGTCTTCAATTTCTATAATAAATTAAATTATAGGAAATTAAAAGCTAAACAGAAATATCATCTACCAGGAACTTATGTGCGCGACTACGAGATTTCAGACTATGTGCACTATTTTAAAATCTATCTGCATGTTTGTACCTGCAACCCAAAAACCACGAAGAAAACGTAAGTGACAAAAGTCACCCTACATGGCCAGTTAGGCCAAATAGGTCGAAAACTGCAACAAACATGGCCTATACTAGTTAAAACAGCAAATAGGGTTTTATCAGTCCAAAACCACAAAAGAGGTCATCAATGACCAAAACCACACACAGTGAGTCGAGAAGTCCAGCATCAGGCAACCAACCCTGGCTATAATCAACCACCGAAGTACTGTACTGCACTGCCACGGTGAAACCACCCTATGTAGAAGCCATCATCATCCCACGATTCTCCCACCTAAGGAACGCTCACAAAGCCAATCCCTCTGGGAAGGCAGTCCTATTTCTTAAGACGCTACTAGCTACGGGGTACGTATGCCACCTGCACTGGCTACCACAGGGTACGTATCCTCACATCGTCTTCCATATAGTGCTTAGAAGGGAGTGTCATACCTCCACATCCGACAACACCCCAGCCTTAGTGCTCACAGTGACAGTAAGACTATCATACCTCCTTGTTATATCACAAAACACCTCGACTCGTGGACCACAATTCTAACATCGAGACGACAATCAGGGAGTTTCATACTACCAAGACTTGACAACCCTCAGCATTAGGTATCTCGACCTCCAACCTCGACCAGAGAGACGCGCCCGACCACCCGAGAATGTCGTCATATTCCCTGGTCCAGATGACACGATCCCACAGTGTCTCGGCCCGCACATAGAAAACCAAGAAAACCACTTTCCAAAACAGGCCAACTCATCTCTTTTGAAAACCATTTCAAATCTTTGAAAACTCTTTCAAAACCTCTACAAAACAGCACATTAGGTGTCCCACGAGACCACCACTGATGGCCCACGATCCTCTCTCAAATGGGCAAAACAAATCAATCCGGGAAACCCACATAAATCACATTTTATAAAACAGCTTGACCCTAGTTCGGCATACCAAAATGGGCTTGATAAACTGAAATCTCCTGGATCGGAAGACCGACTAGAATCAGTTGATCGAAACAGGTACATGCATCCAAAACGATAGACTGAAAACTGGACCGGTCGATCGAAAGTTCTTGGTTCGATAGACCGAATAAATTCGGTCGACTGAACTGAGACACAACGATCAACACTCAACCAAAAATGATAGACCAAAAAGATTCGGCCAACCGAATTTCGACTAAAGGACCTAATTTGACTGAGAAACGACATACCTAAATGATTTGGTATGTCGTTTTTTGTGAAACCAAAAAACGACCCAGAGCACTCATCCATAAAATCGCTCAAAATGGGACTAATGGGCGTACTCCCAAAACAAGCACCACAAAATCTAACTAAAACATATATTGTAGACTCTCGAGTCTACTCCAAATCCACACAAATAAAATAAAAATTCATTCACCATGCAAGGGGAAATAAATTTGAGAAGCCACAGATGTCAAAAACAACCTAAAACCACTCAACGCCATTAATGGCCATAAATGTCACCATAAATTAGCATAAATTTACAATAAATTATAGAAATGTAAATTTATCTAGATTTCATGCATTCTTATCAATTTCTACTATTTTCATACTTTCTACAACACGAGGTGAGGTGCGTACTTGAAAAATAACCTCTGACAACCCAACATGCTCTCTAGCCAACTATCGACCACCACCAGCAGCCAACACGCTTCCCACACGTTCTCAGCTACTCCACGCACCACCACGCGCCACTTTAAGCTATCGTCGACCTCCAGTTCTCAGCTACATCCATATTAACCTTAGATTAGAATCTAATCAATATCTTGCTTCTACCCTAAAATTAATTAATTTGAGAAAAAATGTAACTAATTTGTTGTATATATACACACACGTGTTTGTTTAAGTAGTAGTTCGTTGTTGTTGTTGTTGTTGTTGTGGTGTGTGTGTGTGTGTACTTCGATGCATTACAATTTACACATGTTTGTTTAAGTAGTAGTTCCCTATAGGCGTGTGATTTTATTTGTATGGTTTGATGTTTGATACTGCAAACAGTGGCGATTACTTCCCATAGCATGTGTCGATTATTTCTAGTCACCGTTCATACTAGTTCTCATAATATACGACTATCACCTTAAGCATGTTATGTTAACTACGTAATAGAATCTATCTTATGACATTCACTGATATGTATCTTATACTATCAACAATCGAGGTATTTCTAATGGTGGGTCCGTTTAAACTACTTAAAATCCTATTTTTAGATATACAACATGGCCCCAAATAATTAGAATCGTCAACCTCAACAATAGAAGATAATGGTTCATTGTCACAATGACTGAGAGAACTTTAAACTCACCACAGGTCTCGAGTTCGAATCCTAAGACATTCACCTTTTACTATCTCAATCGTTAACCAAAAAAAAACCTCAACAACAGAAGGCCATAGTAAGTATATGAAATTTTTAAACATCTAAAATTATTGCAATCCATGACCATTGGATCGCATATCAGCGTTGGTTTTAAATACACGAAGAAATTAAGTCACGAAATTTTGAGTTAAAATAAGCTTAATTACTGGTATTGTGACTTTTTTGCTAAGTTTTCGAAAAAATGTGTAAAACCTTTAAACTCACTGTCAGCGGTGGACATTCTAATGGCCGAAAAACAAACCAATCCATCCTTGACTGCGGCAAACGTCCATAGAAAACCTGGTATCAATATGGGAAGTATTTGTGAGGGTAGAATCTGAACGTGAAGATTTGACATTAAAGGACATGAAGTTTTATTTCCCAATGGAAGATATATATATGAACCACAACGCTGTTCTAGATCTCTGGTTTGATTCAGTCATGACGAGTATGGGTGCCAATCAACGAGATGGAATTGTGCCGTTGGTAAACCTCTAAACTCTCCTTGGTCGGCGGAGATCGATCCTCGTGGTCAAACGAATACATCCACTTAATTCGACTACGACAAACCCCAAAACCACCTGAAACACATCCAAATTAAGCACCAGCCATCTTCCTCCTATCTCTCCCCGCCCCTCGTCGACGGACACCATCCATTTCCAAAGCCAACCTCGTATATAAAAAAAAAACCCCACCACCAGCTGCTAAAACACAAAAGAAGAGAGAACCTCTGAAATACAAAAACGTAGTAGTAACGTCAACGGTTTACAGGCAAACTACTACAATCTTTCATCATGGCCACAAGGGCAGTGGTGAGCACTTCAACCCTTTCGTATATTGTCATATTTATCACTTTTCCTGCAGTTTTCCCATGAAGAATAATTTAACGTGTCAACGTCTCTCTTCTGCAGAAATGCTGGAGATCGGTGGCCACCCGCTCGTTCGCGACGACCACGACGGCGAAGCAATTCACCACTGACCTTAATCACAAGTCGATGTGCTAAGACCAATAAACTCCTCCATTGCTCTGAATCGAACGTGTCAAATTCCAGCATCACATGCGTACTCGTAACTTTTGTAGGGACGCGAAGGGAGAGTACGCGCCGGTGTTCGCCGTGCAGGGGCTGTTAACGGTGGTGGTGCCTTTCGCGGCGCACGCGCGGCAACGCAGCAGCTGGTGAACTCGCCGAGCGTGTCGGTGAGGAAGAAGAGGAGGGGAACGGTGCCGGAGGTGTACGAGCCCGACCGGGTTGCCGGGCAGGGCGATAGGTTGATCGGCAAGTCTATGTTCAGGAAGGTGGCGCGCGCACGTCCAGGACTCCGATAAGGTCCGGTACGGTGTCACGGACCCGACCCGTCCTTACCCTTTCCAACGGTAAGAGCATGATCCATCCATACAAAGTCACTCCTATCTCATACTTAATTTTGATCTGATTTCTGTTCATAAATTTTGACAAGAATTTGGAATCTCTATTGGGTTTTTGTTGCAGAGGGCGAACTGTTGAGACTCTGAAGTCGGAGTGGACAATGCAAGTAGACACTGAATTGATTTCCGGTACCGACGATTGTAGTTTCCATTACAACACTTCCTCTTCTCCTTTTTGTAAACGTTAATTGATATATATTATACTTAAATACTTGATTATGATAAATCAATATCAAGTGATATAATATATATAATGTCTGTAGGAATCGAACATCCGATCTCTCATACAATTATAAATAGACTTCATCACTAAACCAAGTAGCTGCAGACCCATTACTACACATGTTGCCTAGATGAATTCTAACGTTTTGCTCCCTTTCGTGTGTGCATGTCTGTCCGAGAGAGACAAAGAAATAATTTGTATAATTGTTTACATGACGCCCCTCTTACTACCCAGTTTATGAGAGTGAGACCGTTTTTATTGTTTTCTCGCAATGTACACAAATTGTTGGAAATGCTGTGAATAAAACATATACAAAAATAATATTTATATGTTTTTTTTTAAACGGTAAAATAGTATACATTAATGTAAAAATATATTTGACTATGTGTACCACCACCAAGTATACAATATAGTATTGTTTATTTCCTTCAAGAGTGGGAGGAATATAAAAAATTAATACAACTACACGATTGGATAGGATCCAGAATAAACATCAAGTATCAAGTATGAAGTATGATCGGCTCAAAATAAATAGGATCTAGAATAAACAACAAGTTTGGAAGGCTCAAAAAAGACACCATGTATTAATATACAATACTTAGAATTACCAAACAAATCTAGTCTATGCCGTTGGATCAGCAAAGCTAAAGATGACAATAGATAAAGAAGGTTGAGATTCGCTGGCCAAAGGCACAGAGGGAATGCCTGAGAAATCAACTAAATCCCAGTCTTGCTTGACTTGGTTTAGAGTTTGAACTAGGGTATCTGCTTAGCTGCCAAAATGTCAGCCCAATATGAAACCAAATACAAGACTGTAAGATCTAAAGGTTTCTCTAGAGAGGGGGTGAATAGAGAAGTTTAACTTTTAATAACTCTATAATCAATTTTAACAATAATCTGAATTAATGAGCAAATTGATTCACAATATTCTACTTATCATGCACAATGGAATTTAAAACATAGAAGGAGATGAGAGTAATTGATAACACAAATAATTTATAGCGGTTCGGCAACCCAGCCTAGTCCACTCCTCAAGATCCTCTTGAGATTTTTCCCTTATTCTTAAAAGATAGAGTAACTTACTTGTTGGTAGCCCACCAATACAACGTTTGCTCCTTCCACTTCTCAACACCCTGAGAAGTTAGAGCCTTTCGTTTGAATGCTTTACAACAAGAATCTTTTCTCACAAAGCTCGATTACAACTCTTTGCTTACAACTTCCTTGTGAGAATATTGAATTTGACTAAATGATCTCAAGAATTACAAGTATTCAATGTATGTCTTAAAGGGGCATAAATGAGTAGTATTTATAGCCACCAACCCTTCATCAAATGTGTCTAACGACTATGCTAACGGTCGTAAACGGCTAGTAGATT
>JAMKQA010024692.1:0-11597 GCA_024699735.1 Posidonia australis
CCCGCATTTCTGGTTTACGCATCCCCTTTTTATTTGTTTGCATGATTCTTCATGTGTTTTATGGTTTTCCTCGTCTTCCATAATAGACTAGGTGGCGAATCCTGCATTTTGCATTTTTTCCCCTTTTCTTTTTGCGGTGGCTTTGCCGCTTCTTTGGCACACATACCACCCATTTGTGGCCGCTCTCGTCGGCATGTTTACAACAGTAGAGTATTTAAACAAAATTGTTTGTTTACCTGATCCAAGGCGCCACACCCATGGAAGTGGAGGGAGAGCTTCAATGCCTGGTCCAAACCGACATAGGTTTCCGTGAGGAGAACAGGAGCCAGATCAATCTGGCGAACAACTATCGCCCAGGCTATTTCTGCCACCTCGATAGCCACAGTCGTCCGGCCATGGCTAAAGATAAGCTCCCCGAGAAAGCGCAGCACAAAGCTATGAAGCCATAGGATGCCTAAAGAAGAACGGGCATTGATAATCGCATCGAAATAATCCAAGCGCACCATAGTAGTTGATCCATCCCTGCAGATAAGTTTCTCTTCACAAACGCTTCTGGCCACGCCCGTAAGTTGGCTTACAACATGAACATAGTTGTCATGATAGGTAAAGATAGGAGGGGATGTGAATGGTGACAGGCAGTAGATCTGTCTGACCTCCTCCAAAGTCAGATTCATTTCTATCTGCTCGAAAGCGGAAAACATGCAAGGCTGGTTTCCAGAATTGAGCCACTACGCATAACAGATGCCAGTTAACCTCCACTTTAGCTATACTTAAAAGTGAGGAGGATATGCCCCAGATCCGCAGTTGTTTGCGGTCAGCAGCTGTCAAAGCGTCAATCCAACCGTGCAGAGCATCTGAGCAATGTTTTGGTGTCACCATGATAGGATAACTCTGCAGACACAGATTTTGGCCAGATATGGCAGTAAAAAGGCAGAACTTGACATAAATGTGGGGAAAACATAACAATCCAGCAGAATATAATATAAAAAGTACATGCAGAATCAAGAGGCATGTTCAAGATATTTTGTCATAGAACCAGGATAATATTACAAAATGCAAAATTTGCAGCAAAGCACAAAGAGGCCAACGGGAAAACAGCAGAAAACACATATACAGAAGCACATACCATTGTGATGCGAAGTATAGCGCAGTCGATGCTCAGAAAAGATCAAGAAGAGAGCTAGAAGCAAGGATCCAACGTTGTTTTTTCAGAAAAGACGGCTGCACATTTCGCTGAATGCGAGATTATATAGGGAAAATAAAAGGGGGTCAGCAAAAAAAGATAGTAAACCCGCTATTTTTGGAGGAGCACATAGGTGGCGCCCATAAGTGGCGCACCTCAGCGGCGCACCTAGGTAGCGCATGGAATAAGTTGCAAATTTCAGCAGCACCTCCCCTAAAATATGGATCTCGCCAAATCGGTGCCTTTTATTTGAACCTGCACAGAGAATTTTGCAAACAACTTACACAGACAAAACCCCAAGAAAGGGGCACATCGCAGAATTCGGAATGTCATTTTATAAAATTTTGAAGCAAGTTTACAACATTCCACTACTATTACAAGGCTTGGAAATAACTACAAAAAGAGCTACTCCTCGTCTGATTCCTCCTTGTCAGATGACGCCTTTTGGAAGTATTCGGCCAAGAGACGGGCGCCTCGTCGAGTGATCCGGCGCGACCATTGAGCAGCAGCAGCAGCCTCGGAACGGGGAGTAGAATCTCGGACCCTCTGGTTAACATCAATACCTGAGCGGTCCTCCTCAGATGCCTCCATGGTGAATTCCCCGCTGCTGGCTACATTCACCTCTTGGGCTGGGAAGTCTTGCTGCAATATCAAGATTTGTGTTAGCAGTCAGAATTAATGAAAAGTAACAAAGACAGAAAAAGAGGCATACCCGGATGATATTACGCTAGCGTAGTTCCTGCAAAATAACAGATATGTCAGGCATGTTTTGAGCTGAAATGGCAATTTACAAAATAAAAGTCTTACCCTCTTCCGGCGGATATCGACATAGAAGGCGCCGAATTGTTCTTCAAAGCCCTGTAGATTATGACAAATATCAGATTTATATAGATCATATGCCTGAAGTATTAAGCAGAGATTGCAATCAAGTACCTTGGCCCAGTCGGAGGCATACCACATCCCACGCTGGCTATCCCGCATTGCCTCCTCAAATAGGTATGGCTTCCCAACACGCTTGTACCAAGCCAGATAATCTGTGTAGTTGACTTCCCAAAGGACATGTCTGTCCTTGGAAGCCATAGCTGCCGCATATCGGCTTCTGGCAACTGAACGAGTCGAAGCCGGACGGTCCATATCAGAAGGAGGAGGGGCAGGAATGCAGAACTCATTCAGAAATTGATGCCACACGCGCCCCAGGAGGAAATAGGCCGACTTCTTCATGCAGTAGAACTTCACCTGCTTGTCCCTAAGAACTCGGCCAGAGTTCAGGGGAGCCCAGTCAAAGCCATCATATCTGGGGAATGGGCGTAAGTGAACCTGATACAGAAACAGACAATTGTAAACAAAGCAGGTAATACCAGCATACAGAATTGAAGTCTAAATAGTAAAAACTTACATCCTCGAGCTCTACTATGTCCAACAGATACCGGTAGGACTCGTAACTGTAGACCCCAGCAGCAGCCCGGTGGTCAGCTGGCTCGACCCATTAGCGAGGGAGAGGCAGAAGCTCGTCCCGAAGGCGGCCAAAACTATGCCCTCTGGTGATATGCTCCATGATCCAGTAATAGCAAAGGAGGGCAAAGGTCAGATAAGAATCAAATATATATATATTTGGATAATAATGCAAATAAGTACTTACAGTCAGCAGAGGATATAGCCCCACATAGGAGTGGCGCCCAAGCTTAACCACATTGTCAAGCCCACAAATCAGCCAAGTATAACTAGCGCTGGCCCAGTCATAATGGTCCAGATGTTCCAGATTGGTTAAGTACGCTAACCAATCAGCATGAATGCAATAAGCAGACGAGTCATAGAAAATCATGGCCAGCAGATCCAGCAAGAAATGCCTCAGTACAAAGTCCGCCTCTTCGCTGTCAGGCTCGGGGTTGGGCCAGAACTGGTCCCACTCTCTCAACCACCCCACAGTGATCATATACTTTCCCCGAGGTGGCTTTGGGGGAACACGACCCAAATGCATAGGAGCAAGGTGCAAGCCGTGAGTAGTCACACCTATAATCGGCTCGTCACCGAAGGGAAGACCCGTCAGCAGAGCCCACTGATCAGGCAAGACGGTTAGCTCCCCGAATGGAAGGTGAAAAGTGTGCGCCTCAAACCTCCACCTTTCCACCAAAGCCTTGAAGAAGTTATAATGGCCATGTATGATGGGTATGCGAAGCAAACCTCTGAATGGGGATCGGTGAAGGAGGAAGTCCTGTAGAAAATCCGGCAGACGATGAAAATGGTCAAGCATTGGGCCCCAGTGGGACTGCATAATCCGATTCGCATCCCCATCCTGAAATGTCAAGAACAGAGTTAATGCCAAGTCAAAGGCAGGTTATAATTAAAGCTCGTCAAAGCGAGAAAATTACCCCGAAATCAGGACCCTTACAGATGTGATGGTCACTTAGCAGCCGTCCCTCAAAATTGCCAGACTCCTGGAAATGCATTTGTCAGATAAAACACCAGATTTATATACACATTTTCTAGGGACAGCAGGAGTCGAGCTACTAGAGGCCTGTGACCTCGAGGAGCTACCTCACCACTTGGGACGAGAACTAGAAGGCATGTCCCATGAGGACTGTGGGGTCCTCTCCTCGGGAATTGGATCATCCTACGGAAAAGGGGAAAAACCAAACCAAGAGTCATACAGCAGCAGCAGGCATGACGAATGTAGAATATTTAAGCATAATAGAGCCCAAGTCGAAGTCAGACATGGCATTACATTCATTGGAAAAATAGAAGGGGCATGGCATTTTAATAAAGTACTATGGCATATGGCGGCAAAAATGCAAGTATAAACAGGCATACTGTTACAGCTCAGTGTTGCGTGGAAATATGCAAATTGTGTGGCAGTATTTTCTTGTTTAAAATGTGCAGAAATGGAACACTCTAGATAAGCTATCAAGCATGGTTCAACAATTAATTTAAAGTGGCCAATTTGATTCAAAGAAGTTTGAAACTAAAATCAGAAAATGACATAAATAGCAGCATGGTATGTTTGGCATAGCAACTGCAATCAAAGTGTTACCCAAACCTTGAGCCTTCTTCACAGCCTCCCATCACCACCATAACCAGCCCATTACCCACCTACCACCAAAAACCACGGCCACCGTCACCTTCTTCACAGCCTCCCATCACCAACACACAGCCAGCCTGCCATCACACGAAACACCCCTACTTCAACCAGCCTACACCACCAGATCTCCACCCCAACCACACAGACCCATTAGCCAACCAAAACCAACACTACCACCCGCCGGAACCCACCTCCCGCCGAGCTATTCCGGTGCCTACCCACAACACAACCAACACATCTCCGGCCCGCCACCGCGTGGCTCCTACCGCGTGACCCATATAGCAAGCCGTTCCATGCTACCATCACGCCACCACTCCAACCTGTGCCTCCACACCAAACCCATCACCCCGCAGCCACGGACCACTGGAATCACCCATGCCCACCGGAACTCATAAGCCGCCGGCCGTCCAAGCAAGAAGCAAACGAAGAAATGCAAGCCCAAGCAAAATAAATGGAAGAGGAGATCAAGGGAGATACCTCCACCGGTGACCCCCTCTCCAACCAATCCCGGAGAGTTCGATCCATGCCGCCGTCGCACCTAGCCACACCTCGTCGATGTGTCAGATCCCTGCACCAGCCGAGAGCACCCCGTTGGCGCACCACCGACGTGCCGCTACCGTGAAGAAACGAGGGGGGATGGAGAGAAGAGGAGAAGAGATTAAGAGGGAGAGGAATGGGTTTCGTCAGTTGGGAGAAAAGAAATGGGGAAGAAGAAGAAGAGGCACGCCCTTTGAGAAGAAGCAAAAATCAAAAAAGGAAAAACCATATGCATATAAGTGTTGCTTTAGAAACATGAAATCAAGCAAAATAATAGCAGAACCTTGGGAAAAGCCAGGCAGCACAAGCACCCTTGCAGTTCCAATAAACAGGGAGAAGAAAAGAATGTCTCTTGGCAGTTATGACAGTTATCCAGTGGGACCCACTTATAAATAATTTAATAAGTCAAGGTTCAAAATGCAAAATGGCGGTGGAAATTGTGTTTCAGCCCCTAGCACTTCACAACATGCACTCCAAGAGCAGAATGTACAGTGTCAAGCACATGGCCCACAAAATGCACCAGATGGGGTAATTTGCAGAAAACCCCCTACGTTTTGCAAAATTTGCAGATTAGTCCACAAAGGATGCAGGAAATTTTGTTTAAACAGACATTTGTTCAGATACAGCAGAATTTCGAATCTAGCAATCAAAAGGTAGTCGTGATTGGGAAATTTGCAAAGAAGCCCTCAAGTTTAGGACATTTTCAAGTAAGGGCCTGTTTGTGCACAAAATTTGACAGAAAATAGAGTTCCAGAGTCAATAAGATTTGCCAGGAAATGGAAAGTACGAGAAACTGATTTCCTATTGACCAAGTATCCTGCTGTTTGTGCCTATTCAGGAAAACAGAGGAAACTAGAATGCCACGAGCATAGCTCAACCCAACTCCGGCTAGCATAGAATGCCAGCAGGACCTCCAGCCAGCCATCGGACTCCGGCGACCCGAGGTCTGCCGCTGGCACCCCTGTTGGCCGTTCCCTCAGGCCCCTTGACACATGCGTGTCGACGGACCAGCATGTCACTCCGGCCACCGTCGACGAAGCAGCCGCCAACGATAGCCCCGACGGAGCAGAGGATGTCGACCCAGAGGAGAAGGAAAAGGATACATAGGGAAATACAAGCATAGAGAAGGGGAGAGGGCTTACCATATTATGGCCATCCACCATCGCCCGTGCAAGCCCGAGTTAGCCCTCAATCCACGCCCACCGCGAACGCTCGATCAGGCTGCCTCCTCGCGCCGCCACATTAAGCCGGAGCTCGCTGTCGCAAGCTTCACCGAGCCCTAGCGCCGTCAACAGAAAGGGAGAGGGAGTTGCAGCCATCGCAAGTTCCACTGAGCCTTAGCTACGTCGGAGGTGGAAGACAACGGCGCTGCGTCGGAGGTGGAAGACGACGGCAGGTTGAGGACGTCAACGATGGCGCTGCGTCGGAGGGGGACTGTGGGGAGGGGAGGACGCAGGGAGGAGGAGGACGTGGGGAGGAGGAGGACGTAGGGGAGGGGAGGACTGCGGGGAGGGGAGGACTGTGGGGAGGGGGAGGACGCGGGAATGGGGAAGGAGTGCGGAGAGGATTTTCGTGAGGAGGAGAGGGATTCGGGGAAATTTGGTGAAATTCCACGGGAGGGGGTGAGAAATGAGGTGTGGGTTAGGCTTTTATACTTTGGAATCCGACGGAATTTACTTTCCATTGGTTTCATTTCCAACAATATGCACAAACACCAATATTTCACTTGGTCAACAGGAATTCACTTTCCGTCCAAATCAAATCCAGTACTTTCTAGATGCACAAACCCTTCCTAAGTCTTCACCTTTTGCAAACAGTGCCACTTTTGGTGGAAAAATTCTAGCAAGAAGAGATTGTACACATCTCAACAAGAGTGCCAGTTTTATGCACCACAGCATCAGCAGTCAGCATATTTACAGTTCTGCCTTTCATGGCACCATTGTCGTTTTCCTTCCTAGGGGACAATCTAGGAATCATCATTTTGGTTTTTTGGGTTCTCCTTCCAAGCGGACGAGATCCTTCTACCTCTACATTTTGGATTTTCGTGGACGCGGAATCCAACTTGTTGACTTTGACCAGGCGGTCAACGCCATTTGCCCCTTTTGGATTTTCGCGGGCGCGGAATCCAGCTTGTTGACTTTGACCGGGCGGTCAACGTCAATTGCCCCTTTTGGATTTTCACGGGCGCGGAATCTAGCTTGCTGACTTTGACTAGGCGGTCAACATCATTTGCCCCTTTTGGATTTTCATGGGCGCGGAATCTAGCCTGTTGACTTTGACCAGGCGGTCAACGTCATTTGTCCCTTTTGGATTTTCGCAGGCGCGGAATCCAGCTTGCTGACTTTGACTGGGCGGTCAACGTCATTTGCCCCTTTTGGATTTTCACGGGCACGGAATCCAGTTTGCTGACTTTGACTGGGCGTTCAACGTCATTTGCCCCTTTGGGATTTTCGCGGGCGCGAATCTAGCTTCTTGACTTTGACCGAGTGGTCAAAGTCTTTGGTTTCTTTCGGATTTCCTTGGGCAGGAAATCCTGCGGCTTGACCTTTTGACCAGATGGTCAGGGTCTTAGCCTTTCTCTTGGATTTCCTTGGGTAGGAAATCCTGCGGCTTGACCTTTTGACCAGATGGTCAGGGTCTTAGCCCTTCTCTCGGATTTCCTTGGGCAGGAAATCCGGTGGCTTGACCTTTTGACTAGATGGTCAAGGTCTTAGCCCTTCTCTCGGATTTCCCCGGGTAGGAAATCTAGCTACTTGACCTTTTGACTGAGCGGTCAAGGTCCTTATCCTTTCTCTTCTGGGTTTTCGCGGACGCAGAATCCCTTTGTTTGACCCTCTGACTGGGCGGTCAAGGTCCTTTTGTTTCTCTCTTTCTCTTCTGAGTTTTTGCGGGCGCGAAATCTCTTTGTTCGCCTTTGGTCCGTGCGGACAAGGCCTTCTGCTTCGCTTGACAACTAATATGTTTGTCATGCTCCTCTTCCCCTTGGGCTGGTATCCCCAACTACTCGGTTGACAACCGTCATACTGTCTGGCGATCGGGATGACAAGACTTGTTTGACTTGTCATATCCCGCCTCCTTAAGTTGATAACCTCAATAATCCGGCTGATGAGTTCGACAACTTATCATTTTCCTGCCAGTGGTTCCCTTTATGCGTAGGATTTCTTGGTTTTGCCATATTTCTTTAGCACTAGCATCGGCATTGCATCCTCTTGCAAGCACTCATTCTTGTGTTTTTGATAGCATCAGCTTCGCATCGGCCTTCAGCATCGGCTCTTGCATTTGTTTTTCACATTGGCATAACATCCCCAGCATTGAGGTCAATAGTTGCATGCATTTCGCATTTGCATTTGCATTTGGCAACAAGTCATGACTTTCGGTGCCTCCATCGGATAAGTGACTTACAGCCTACAACAAACACCATCCTTCTGTAACCTCAAAATGGGGGTATCTTGTCAACCCTGAGCATCGGTCTTGGTTCCTTTTGTCCCTCGACCTCGCTCAGGGAGGGGCATCTGTAGACACTCCGATTTTGAGGTGACTCATAGATAAGATTTCTAGATGTTGCTTTGGATGTGGCTAACCCAACCACTTTTGAATCCCATTAGCTAAACCAATCCCAAACCTATGGTAGGTCCACAGCCTAATTAGAAATCCAGACAAGTAGGGGAGAGCACCAATGTAGAGCATTTAGCTAGCTCATCAAGCAAGAGCACTACAGTGGCACACCTAGCAGGAGCACTACAGTGGCACACCTAGCTGGAGCACTAGGCTGGTACACCTACCTGGCGCACCTACCTGGCGCGTAGCCATTTCTCAAACTGCTGGCTGCTGGCTTTCCACCTCCCATGGCTGTTACCTCCACCAACGAATATGCCTTGGAATCTTCCCAGGCTTTTCGTTTACGAGGTTGCTAGCATTCCTAGGAGTTACCCTTAGGAAATCCTATATAAGGACCCCTATAGGCAGCCATTAGAAGAGGTTAGAAACCTTGATTTCAGCAATCCTGAGAGAAATGACTCTAACTTTGGAGGGGGTTAGACGGATCTGCGGCCTGTTGCCATTCACGTCCCCTCCTATCTTTACCTGTCATGACAACTATGTTCATGTTGTGAGCCGACTTACGGGTGTGGCCAGAAGCGTTTGTGAAGAGAAACTTATCTGCAGGGATGGATCAACTACTATGGTGCGCCTGGATTATTTTGATGCGATTATCAATGCCCGCTCTTCTTTAGGCATCCTGTGGCTTCATAGCTTTGTGCTGCACTTTCTCGGGGAGCTTATCTTTAGCCATGGCTGGACGACTATGGTTATTGAGGTGGCAGAAATAGCCTGAGCGATAGTTGTTCGCCAGATTGATCTGGCTCCTGTTCTCCTCGCGGAAACCTATGTCGGTTTGGACCGGGCATTAAAGCGCTCCCGCCACTTCCATGGGTGTGGCGCCTTGGTTCAGGTAAACAAACCATTTTGTTTAAATACTCTGCTGTGCTCCTTTTTTAAATAAATGCTTTTTTGCTAGGTTTGGTTTGCTGCTCATATGGGAGTGAAGATTCTGCACCCTCGACCTTCTACCTTTGAAGCTTATAGCTACACTCACTATTCGAAGACACTTCCAGGTGTGCATGAGCTATGCAGTAGACTGCATAATCTTGCTGAGGATACAGTAACATGGTGCATTATATCCTCGGCATTGAGAACCTTTACTGCCTTTTTCAATGCCAGGTACATGCGGCTCATGGTTCTTCCTAGGTTTACGGGAGGTGTGGAGTATCACCCTGTGCGAGTCCTTCGCCAGTTTGGCTTCTGCTAGGATTCTATTGAGCAAAGTCCTTGTCCTGAACGGTATAAGAGGTATATTATCGGCTCGAATGTGACAACTTAAGAATTGGCCCGCAAGACGCGTGTTGGCGTCAAATCCTCTGATCTTGCCATTACCGAGGGCTCCGGTTGCACAGTGGAGTACGAAGCTAAAATAAGGGAGACATGGCCCACAAGCGAGATTCCGCCCAGTGGTACCTGTTACACAGGGGCTAGCAGCTCGAAGAAGCCTAGGGTTGATTAGCAATGTCTGTATCAGTGATGGACCATAATAAGAATTGCTTGTATTTATGTCATTTTGACTTGCTTGTTTTTGTTCATGTATTTCCAACACTGCTCTCAAGATTTACTGGCATGCCCCTGGTCATAGATTCTTCATCGGGCAATGATGATGTTATGCAAAAAGAAAAGGTGCAGAAGATTATTCATGTTATGCTAGGATGCAATAATCTAAAATATTGGTAGGTGAAAAGAAGAAACATGAAAATGCATGGCTCACGGTGCAAGGCTAAGGATTGACTAAGAGTCATTGGTAGTACTTCTTTAGGTAGGAGGCATTGACAAGCTCTGACTGCTCTCTATGGTCCATGCCTTCAAGAATGATTGCACCCCCTGACAGGGCCTCCTTAACCACAAAAGGTCTACACGAGTTAGGCCTAAATTTTCCCCGTGCATCGGGCAAATGAATGGCACGTAAAACCAAGTCTCCTTGTTCAAAGCTTCTAGGACGAACTTTCTTCTGATAAGCTCGGGCCACTCTTTTCTAGTAGCATTGGGATGATGTAGAGCTTGTAATCTATGTTCATCAATCAAATCTAACTGAACACAGCGATCTGGTATCCACTCTGCCTCTTCTAATTTTGCCTCTTTCAAGATCCTTAACGAAGGAATCTCTACTTCAAAGGGAAGGACCGCCTCCATGCCATACACCAAAGAGTAAGGTGTTGCTCCTGTTGACGTGCAGATGGAGGTCCTGTAGGCCCATAATACATAGGGCAGCTTCTCATGCCAATCTTTATGAGTCTCGACCATCTTCTTCAAGATTTTCACCAGATTCTTATTAGCCGACTCTACTGCCCCATTCATCTGCGGTCGATAGGGGGAGGATCTGTGATGCCTAATCTTGCAACTCTAGAGGAAATCCTCAACTCTCTTTGCTATGAAATTAGTTCTGTTATTTGAAATGATAGCAAATGGAACCCCATATCTGGTGACAATATTATTCTTGATGAATTTTTCTGTAATGGCTGCTGTGACTGTTTTGTATGATGCCGCCTCAACCCATTTTGTGAAATAATCGATGGCTATCAGAATGTAACGGTGCCCATTGGATGCAGCAAGATGAATGGCCCCGATAACATCAATTCCCTAGGTAGAAAATGGCCAGGGCGATGACATGCTATGTAATTGTTGCAGGGGAGCATGTATAAAATTGCCGTGTATCTGGCAGTGATGGCATCTTCTAACAAACTGGCAGTAGTCCGTTTCCAGAGTGGACCAGAAATACCCTTGCAACATAATTTTCTTGGCTAGAAGAACCCCAATCATATGTGAGCCACAGGTGCCTACGTGGACTTTCAACATTAGTATATCCGCCTCTTTTTTGTCTATGCACCTGAGAAGCGTCTGGTTATAAGACCTTTTATATAGTTGCTCAGCCGCGAGCACATATTTGGATGCTAACCGTGTCAAGGTTTTCTTATCTGATGCAGAAATGCCGGGAGGGAAACTGTCAGACTCTAGAAAAGCTTTAACATCGCTATACCAAGGTAGTTCAGCAGATGATGGCGCTGTTGAAAAATCTATAAATACATTTTGATGATAACAAATGGTATGTGATTAAATGTTATATAATCACTTCAGAAAATATGAAAAGCATTTATGAAAGCAAAATATTCTATTATATATGTATTCAGACTTACATGCCAAGATAGAAGCTTTTTGGAGCTTAGATCATTTTCGGCATACCGAAGTTTTTCGGTATTC
>JAMKQA010024693.1:0-10962 GCA_024699735.1 Posidonia australis
TCAAAATCGGGGTGTCTACAGATCCGTTTGTTCAGACTGTGTTTGGAAAGCTGGAGGCTGGTGGAGAGCTTCATTTCTCTGTTGGGGCATATGGAGAGTTGAGGTATGATATGCGTCTGTATGTGCCCCAGCATGAGGAGGCCAGGCAGAGGTTGCTCGATGAAGTGCGTCAATCTAGGTATACTATTCATCTTGGGAGTATGAAGATGTACTGAGACCTAAAGCGAAACTTTTGGTGGCTTGGCATGAAGAGGGATGTTGCTGACCATGTGGCGAAGTGTACAACCTATCAGCTGGTCTAGGAAGAGCACCAGAGACCTGGAGGGACCTTGCAGCCCTTGGATATTTCTATGTAGAAGTGGGAGCATGTCTCCATGGACTTCGTGACTGGTTTGCCACAGACTCAAAGGAAGAATGACACCGTGTTGGTGATTGTGGATCGGCTAACCAAGTCTGCTCACTTCCTGGCCATTCGGGTGAAGCTTCGGATGCACTGTCTAACGGAGCTATATGTTTTCGAGGTGGTTCGGCTGCATAGTATTCTAGTGTCCATCGTGTCGGACAGAGACACAAGGTTCACCTTAAGGTTCTGGAGAACTCTGCAGGAGGCCTTTGGCACCTTGCTCAGCTATAATATGGCATTTCATTGTCAGTTGGATGGTCAAACAGACAGGACTATCTAGACGCTGGAAGACATACTCAGAACATGTGCCTTAGACTTGCAAGGGAGTTGGGAGGACCATCTACCACTGATTGAGTTCATCTACAATAATAGCTATCACTTGAGCATCGAGATGGCGTTGTACGAAGCTTTGTATAGTAGGTCATGTAGATCATCGATTTACTGGAGCGAGGTGGGCGAGCATCAGTTGAATGGTCCTGAGCTTGTATGACTGTAAGCGGACAAGGTTGATTTGATCCGTAGTAGGCTATTGGCTACACAGAGTCGGCAAACGAGTTGTACCGATAGGAGGCAGAGATCGTTGGAATTTCTGGTGGGAGACTACGTGTTCTTAAAGGTGTCACCGACCAAGAGTGTCATGAGGTTTGGGAAGCATGGGAAGTTGAGCCCTCGCTATATTGGCCCATACCAGATTACCTAAAGGATCGGTGAGGTTGCTTATAAACTAGATCTACCACCATAGATGTCGTCTGTGCACGACGCGTTTCATGTCTCCATGTTGAGGAAGTGTCTGGCTGACGCATTTCATGTGATCCCAGTTCAGCCAGAGGGGCTCCAGGAAGATCTCTCCTTTGTGGAGGATGTCGTCGAGATTTTTGACCGCAAATAACAAATGCTGCGGAATAAGGTGATTCCGCTGGTTTGGTGCAGTGGTGGCATCATGGAGTTGAGGAGGCTACATGGGAACTTAAGGAAGCCATCCTAGCCTAGTACCCATATCTTTTCGCCTACTAGTGATTTCAAGGGCAAAATCTTCTTTTGAGGTGGTTAGGATGTAACACCCGTAAATTCATTCTATAATTATTTACATTATAATGAATTTATCCCTAGACAGGTGTTACTGTTCCAAGACTCGTTTGTGTGATTTTGTGATTTTAGGCTTGAGCCTGGTGGGCTAGCTTCTGTTTGTGTGTTCCTGTGCGTGGTTGGCACTATGTTTGTGGGCCTGTGTGTGGGTCCATGTGGGCCCGTGTGTGTCTATGGGTAGGTGGGTGGGATTGGTTGTTGGTCGTGCTTGGTACTAGTGACTAGGCTCGTGTGGGGTGGCTGGTTAACAGGATGCGCAGGTGTGCACGCACGTAACTACTCTCCTGCGTAGTTTTATAAGCTCAACGCCCGTCTAGTGTACGAACAACTCTTTCCCTCCTTCTTCTTCTTCTCCCTCACGCCTCCTTCCCTCCCTCTCCCTCACAACCCTGACAACCTCCTCCACCTCTTCCCTTCCTCTTCTACTCACGTCTCTCTCCCTATCCACTCACTCTCTTCTCTCCCATCTCTCTCTCTCTCTCTCCCTCTCCCTCTCTCTTTCCCTCCTTCCCCATTCTCCTCCCCTGTTTTCCTCTACCGATGGTACCTGTGAGTGAGCCAAAGGTTGGCGGTGGCTTGAGGTGGCACATGGTGGTGCGTGGAGCAGTTGAGGATGTGTGGGAAGTGTGTTGGTTGCTGATGGTGGTCGGTTGTTGGCCGAAGAGCGAGTTGGTTCGTTGGAGGCCGTTTTCAAGTACGCACCTTATCTCGTGTTGTAGAAAGCATGAAAATGGTAGAAAATGATAGGAATGCATGAAATCTAGCTAAATTTACATTCCTAGAATTTATTATAAATTTATGATGATTTATGGTGCCATTTATGGCATTGATTGGTTTTGGATTATGTTGACCCTAGTGGCTTCTCGAACTTATTTCTCCTTGCATGATGAATGGATTTTGGTTTTGTTTGTGTTGATTTGGAGTCGACTCAAGGGTCTACCATATATGTTTTAGTTGGATTTTATGGTACTTATTTTGGGGATCCGCCCCTTAGTCCCATTTTGGGCGATTTTACAAGTCAAGGCTGGGAGTTGTTTTCTACTTTCGCAGAAAACGGTATACCAGTTCATTTCGGTCTGCTGTTTCTCTGTCAGATTAGGTCCTTTGGTCGAAATTCAGTTTGTCAAATCTCCTCAATCTACCATTTTTTTCTATGAGTGTTGACCGTTGTGTCCTAGTTTGATCGACTGGACTTATTCGACCTACCGTACCAAGAACTTTCGATTGACTAGTCCGATTTTCGGTCTGCCGTTTTGGGTGCCTACACCTATTTTGGTCGGCTGATTCTGGTCAGTCTTCCGATCCAGGAAATTTTGGTATACCAAGCCCATTTTAGTATGCTGAATCAGTGCCCAGCTATTTTATAAAATGGGATTTCCGTGGATTTCTCGGATTGGTTTGTTTTGCCCATTTCAGGTGGGATCGTGGGCCATCAGTGGTGGTCTTACGAGACACCTGATGTGCTGTTTTGTCGAGGTTGTGAATGAGTTTCCAAATATATATAAAAATGGTTTCGAAAATGGTTTTCAAAGAGATGAGTTGGTCCATTTTGGAAAGTGATTTTCCTAATTTTTTGTGTGCGGACCGAAAGACCGTGGGATCGTATCGTTGGGACTAGGAAATGTAACGACATTCTCGGGTGGTCGGGTGCGTCTCCCTAGTTGAGGTCGGAGGCCAAGATACCTAAGGCTGAGGGTCGTCGGGTCTTGGAGGTATGAGACTCCCTAACTGTCGTCTCGAGGCTAGGATTGTGGTCGATGGATTGAGGTGTCGTGTGGCATGATAAGGAGATACGATACTCCTGTTGTCGTTGTGAGCACTGAGGCTTGGGTGTTGTCGAGTGTGGAGGTATGGAGTACCATGTGGAGGACACTATGAGGAGGCGTACCCTGTGGTGACCAATGCAGGTGGGACACGTACCCTATAGCTGATAGCGTCCTGAGAGACAGGACTGCCTTCCCAAAGGGGTTAGCTTTGTGAGGGCTTTCCAGGTGGAAGAATCGTAGGACGGTGATCGCTCCTACACAGGGTGGCTTCACCGTGGTAGTGCAATGCACCTTGGTGACTGCTTGTAGCTAGAGTTGGTTGCCTGACACTGAACTCCTTGACTCATTGTGTGTGGTTTTAGCTATTGAGGGCTTTGTTTGTGGTTTTGAGCTAGTAGAGCCTTGTTTGCTGTTTTGGCCAGTGTGGGCCGCGTTTGTTGTGGTTTGTTGGGCCTAGTTGGTCAGTTTTGGTGGTTTTGAAGAAAATGATTTACGAAATGATTTTTAAGGAAAAATTAATATAGATTTGTTTTCCACTGTTTTTGTGGGGTGTGTGCTAGGTGACTTTTGTCACTCATGTTTTATTCGTAGTTTTGGGTTACAGGTGTAAACCTGTAGATGGATTTTAGCATAGTGCACATAGTCCGGAGTCTTGAAGCCGCACACACAGGTTTCTAATAGATGATATTTCTGTTTAGCTTTTAATTTCCTATAATTTAATTTATTTAAATTATTATGGGAATTGGGAGCATTACAAAAACTAATTCTAACATTTAAGATCTATATGTGAAAACAATGATCATGCATCCCCAGCATGGCAAGATATATGCTAATATGGAGTTTTTGGGTGTACTCACCCCACACTCACACATGGGGGGAGGGGGGCACTTTTTTTTAGTAATTTCAGTTGTAGTCAGGAATGCATTGTGCTCTAGAGCGCAGTCAAAAATTTTCTTATGCTAATAATACTAGCTGCGATATCCATGACCTATAAGTGAAAATAATTTGAAAATTAGTAAGAGAAGAAGAACTTCAAAGAATTTCGAGTCGAAATATAATTAGAGAAGATTTATGTTTTCTAAATGAAAGATCAAAATAAAAGGAAATAATGGATATGTTCCTTGATATGCATGGTACTGATACACATTATTAACAGTGTTTTTAATCCTCATGATCTCAATTTTAACCTACCATAACCCTATTAAATCTATGACACACCTAATTGGACTGAAATAATACTAACTCATTTGATCCAATATGGCTGAATTTGACAGCTAAAAAATAAAGAGTTATCAGTAGGATTAGACTTCGTTCACTCTTTCGAGAATCATCTAGAAGTAGATGAATTGATCAAGCTTTTCGCAACAAATGAAGTGCTCAATCGCATCTTTAAGTATCTTTTTTTATTCGAATTGAAGTTCCACTTCTATTGAGATTTGAACTTATAAATCCTTAATTAGAGTAATAATCAACGTACCGAATAAACTATACTTTATTCAATTCTAGAAACCTTGGGACAGAGGCAAAAGCAGGATAAGAACATTGGAGGAGCTTTGTATATAAATCTAGAAAGTTAGAGGTATCAGAAGTTAAAATCCATATAGGATCTAATTGTAATTTTAGATTTTTGGAGGGACTAGGCCCCCACCTTTATTATAAATGGAATAGGTTAGAAAGCAATAAGGCAATAAATGTACCCAAAGGACAACAATAGACACTATGCTTATGGATACACAGGTGCTACATGGAGTGAGCATACTCACTCCTTCATTCCTAGGAATAACATACTCTAGCTAAAATAAACAAAGAGCTTGTGAAACATTGCACAACACATGATCACTTGATCACTCCCTAGTCACAATCCCAAAAACCCCGCTCTTGAGGAAAAGAAGAGGAAGCAACAAGTTGTGATCCTAGTACCCAACACTACACAACACCTGCTAACCATAAAGGTCCACAACTAAAGTATACTACTAGAGACCAATAGAATAGATAGACTCAGCAAACAATCGCACCTTTAAGTAACAACATCGTTCTCTGTAATAGAAATTAGTTATTTAGCATGAAGATAATGCAACCTTGCCTTTTCGTACACCACAGCACCTTTAACTCTTTTAGGAAGCTATGCCAAATTAGAATAAACTGTGTAACATCTATTCTAGATATCACAATTGATGAGACAATCTACAATTGAGTTTGCTTCTTTGTGTTGATGTTGGTTGGTTTTAGTTGTTTTGATCAAACCAAGGACCTCCTTCCAATTGACCTACAATTGCCACAGAGAATAGCTACTTGATATAAGCATATCCATCAAAGATTTTGAGTTAGATTCCACAATAAGATTTGAGAGATCCAGGCCTAAATCCATGTAGAGATAAAGTCCATCCTTAAGAGCATGAATCTCAACAATCATATTAGAACATCTGCTATTGAATCTAGAGAGTCTTGACCATGATGCTCTGATAACACCACCACCACCCAAAGATCGAAGGTTACCTCTAAAGGCCCCATCAACATTTAGTTTAAAACTATCAAAAGGGAGGCATGACCACATAATAATAGAATTAACCTTATTAGTGACTAGAAGTAAAGGTAATTAGAGCTTTTGAAGAACTAAGTTTTTAGTAGTGATGATGCAAGGTATTCCTTGTAAAAGATAATTGAAATCATTTATCCACAATTGAATTCTAAAAAGTATATTACAAATATCCCCCTTTTTATTGTCATATTTGATGCTACAACTTTCTTTCCATAATTTCAGCATAAAAGTAGCGCAAATGAATTTCCTGAGCTTATAATTGTAGCTCTCTTTCTGTCTTTTTTTTTAAAAGATATACAAGTGCCACTTTGACCAACCTTTATCATCATAATCTCCCAAATTAAAAGTTTGCAAAAACCACTTCCAGCAAATCGAAGTCCATTCACTCTCAAACAACAAATGTTGAATATTCTCAACCTGAGGATTATTACAACAACGAGCATATTTGGAAGGTAACATTATATTCATCTAAGTTTAGCATCTGATGGTAGCCGATTCCAAAGCACTCTCCACAAGAAGAATGATATCTTAGTAGGCAAAAAAGGATCCCAAATACCTGACCCCCAAGAGAGAGTCTTTTTGACTCTAACATTCCAAGCACTTTTCGCAGAGAAAGACCTAAATCAATATAGAAGATATCATCCATGAACTTATCAGGTAACTGCAATTCAAATATTTTATTTGAATTCTCCAAAATATCCTACTCCTTAAAGCGTTGGTTCTACAATTTTAACTCTACCTAATCAGCAATAGGTCCATCTCTAGTCCAGTGATCAAACCATAAATTAACTTCACCCTTGTTAATCGACCAAGCAATGTACTTGTTAGACTTATTAATTAGCAATTAGTCTATTTGGGTTATTGGATATCCATTTATTGGATATTTCTATATATATGTAACTCTTATCATCTATAATAAAATCAATTAATTCTCTCTCCTTTCACATGATATCATGAACAAGGTTTTTTAAAAAACAAAAAAAAAGGGAAACCCCAGCCACTGTAACCCCTCAAAGCAATCGTCGACACCTGAAACTTCCACTCTGCTGTCGACATTGGTTTTTTTACGAAGCTTGCCCTCTCGTTGGACCTCCCACTTCCTTCCAACAACTCCCCTAGTGCCATCGGGCCCCTCTAGGGCTTCCACTACTACTGGCAAACCTTCCCAAGCTTCCTCCACCATCGACAACCAAAAAGAAGTGAATTCCTCTACCACACCAAGTCTTCCAAGCTTCTCTAGTGGCTTGGTAGTCTTGTTGGTGACTATTACGACATGATCTAGGCTTTTGACATCATTCTTCTTCTATTTTGTGTCCTTGGATTGGGACTGCATGTTTGGGAGGTTGATTTTATCCTTTTTCGTGGCCTGGATTGAGACTGCATGTTCAGGACGTCATTTATGACTCTTTACTACCATTTTTTGCTATTGTTTCTTTTTGATCATATCATTCTTGCTATTGTTCCACCATGATTAGGTTGTAATGTGCTGTGTTTTGGTGATTTATAGCCTCCTTTTCCATGTCTAGAGATGCACTTATGAAGAATTTAAGTAGTACCTTTGTCCAGCTCAATGGACAAAATTATTTGCTTTAGTCTCAAGCCTTTGAAACGTTCCTTGGTGTCCATCGGAAGATTCATCATTCCCCTTGATGTCAGGGATGCTTCTTATGAAGATTGGTTTGCTAATGATTGTGCTATTATAGCTTGGCTTGTCAATAGTATAGAGGAGAGTATCTCTAGAGGCATCATGATGCTCAAGCTTGCCAAGAAAATCCAAGATACTTTGAAGAGCACCTATTGCCATAAGAAGAACATTTCCCAGATATACGAGATCTATGAGCAGATTTTCACTCTTCACCAGGCTGATCGTTCAGTATAGGACTACTTCCATCCCTGCATGTACTTTTGGATGAATTAGAGATTTATGAACCCTTTGTGGCTGATATCTCCAAGATGAGAGAGTATTGTGAGGAGCTTGTTGTTGCTACCTTCATGTTTGGTCTCAACCTAGAGTTGGGATCACAAATACGAGGGCAGATTCTTGGTGTTGTAATTGTTCCTTCTTTATAGTCTACCATCTCCAAAGTCTTGTGGATTTCTACTACTATACTAGTTGATGCTCTAGATTAGTTTTCAACAGTGTTTCCTCTCGTGATCGTGACCAAGGTCATGGGGGTCGATTTACAGGCTAAGGGCAACCTTAATGTCAGCATTGTGGCAAATTTGGCCACCAATTTGATATGGACAATGTTTGGCAAGCCCCAGCATATCGCTTTTTCTCATTCTACTACAAAAATCTCCTCCACTATAGATCAACCTACTCAAACACTATCCATTTCTCAAACACTATCCATTTCTCATAGTTATCTGATATTCGTTCTGTTTCCATTGTTGATGGTCATACTTGTCCAGTGTCTGGAGAATGTGTGGTTAGAGCCTCCTCTCATATTACACTTGAAAAAACCCTTTATGTTCCTAATTTTCTTGTGAACCTTCCGTCCATTAGTGACATTACAAAGCAATTATACTGTTTTGTGACCTTTTCTCCTTTTATATTACTTTTCAAGATTTACAGACAAGGAAGAGGATTGGTTTGGACCATGAGCATGGAAATGGTGTATACTTGCTGATTAGTGATGAAATATCTCGAGGCATCTATTACATCTACATAGAAGTCATCATTACCGTGGCACTTTCAACTTAGTCACCCATCTTATTGTAAGCTTCAGTAGGATTTACCTTGGGTTTCTGTCAGTCCTTCTATTTATAAGTTATGTTAGTTAGGTAAACATCACCATGCTACCTATAGGCGTCTTAGTCTTACAACTAGTATGAGTTCGTGTGAGTTAATTTGTTGTGACGTCTAGGGTCTTGGTAGAGTGTTGTCTGCGTCTAGTCATAGGTATTACATTGTTTTTGTTAATAATTTTTCACAGACATCTTGGGTTTGTCTTCTTCGTGATCGTGTTCAAGTTTTTAATGTAGTCAAACAAATTTCTATAGAAATAATAAATCAATTTGTTGTTACTCCAAAAATCTTTTGCATTGATAATGCACTTGAATTTGTTCAAACTGAGCTTCAAAATTATTGTACCACTCTTGATGTTCTTCATTAAGCTACATGTCCTCATATGTCTTAATAGAATGGTGTAGCTGAGCATAAACATCGACAGATTCTAGATGTTACATGCACCATGATATTGCAAATGTTTGTTCCAAAGTACTTATGCTCTGATCCTATTCTTACTGCTTATTATCTTATCAATTGGATGTCGTCTACTCCTCTTGATGGTGAAATGCCTCTCTAGTGCTTGCAAGCTAAGGAGTTGTTTTCATTGTCTCCTAGAGTATTTGGATGTGTTTCCTTTGTTTAGGATATGTCTCTAGGTCTTGACAAATTATCTCCTCGGTCCATTAAATGTGTTTTTGTCGAATACTCTAAGACTTGGTGTAACGCCCCCATGCTACACAACAGTACTGAAACTACCCAAAGCAACTAATTAAACCTAAATTAACAAAATTAAATAAATAAAGTTAAACACCTAGACCTGTGTGCGGTGAAAGTGGCTCGAATGTGATGCACCAGACAAGACTGCACCTACTCCTGAGTAGCTGAGACAAAGTAAAAGAAAACCACGCGTGAGTGACAGGAATGTCATCCAGTACACGGTCCAAAAAAAACAACAACAAAATCCACAAAAACTTTGCATTGTCATAAAATCTCGAGAAAACCACAATCGTCAAAAGCCAACACACGCAGTTCGATAAAAATTAGTAGAGGATGCTATTTCAAAACTTTTATTTTCTTTTCCTTTTCAAAACCCCATGCTCATTAACAAATCTTTTTGCATAAATCAGGAAAACCATTTCCATCTAGTTTCGCAGCCCAAAGCACCATTTAATCTATTAATACAAATCACAACAAATCAGGGCTAGGAACTAGTCCAACACAAATCTCAATCTATGTCTCAAAATAGGTCGCATCACCCTGGCCACAGGCGATCGACCTGGCCACAAGCAGTTGTTGAGACTCCACCCCCGATCACACTGCAATGCCGTGTTGAATCACCCCGTGTTGGAGTTCAACCACCCCGACCGCAGCCTCAAAATGTACCCTTCCTGGTATAAGCACAGAGTGCGTCCTCATGACAACCTGATGCCCGAGCACCTGGGGACTCTAACCCCAGACCCAACCAGCATCAGCACTGACGGTAATCTAGGTCTACCGTACCCTGGGTCTTACAGTACCACTACAGTCTCGAGGCTCCTATCCCAGACCGTAACTCAGCAACCACAACCAAGGACACGTCCCCGACATCTCTAGAGGTCTCACTACCCCTGTTTGCAAGCCCCGGTCTAATTGTGGTTCCTACAAATCTCGGAAATCTCTTTTAAAACCACATGCAGTTTCTCATTTCAAATCATTTGGCAAAACCAATTTTCATTCATAAAACACTTTATAAATCTCACACATTATGCGTCACATTTCTCATCTATGGTTCTCAAAACAATTCATTCACATTGTCATCCATTTCATGGTTCATCATACCATGTATTCATCCCTCACATGGGTCCACATGCATTCCACATATTTCATGTTTCACAATTTTGTGGAAAACATCATTAAAACAACATGTTTGCATGCAACATCTCTTGAATCATTTTTATGCATCTCATACATTTATCATGCATTTATCTCAATTTATTAACATTTTACAAAGCATTTCTCAATATAGTTCTGGGTCTTGATTCAGTATACCGTATAGGGTCCCGGTCGACCGAAAATCCCTGAGTCGGTCGACCAAAATATTTCGGTACTCCGAATCTCTGTCAGTTTTATCAGCTCCCTGCCAGAACGGTCGACTGAATTCATCTAGTCCTCCAAAATCCTCTGATTCGGTCAACTGAATTACCCCGGTCATCCGAAATCCTCTGATTCGGTCGATTGAATTACCCTCGGTCATCAGAATCAGTGGCTCAAGGAACCCAAGTGGGAGTATTTCCTCGGTTTTCCATAATTTTCACGGTTTTCCAGCGCCCATGGGCGTACAGCAGTGCGGCATTGCCAATGCCAACATCTGACCCATAGATCGACTTTTTTTTCCCTTGGTTTCTTTTCCTTGGCTTTGACATGGCATGTTTTCAGTCATCATCGTGCACGAGCATAT
>JAMKQA010024700.1:0-19679 GCA_024699735.1 Posidonia australis
CCCCCCCCCCCCCCCCCCTCTAGAGAAGCTTTAGTATCCAACATCAGCATCCCCTGGTATTGGAAGTTGCATTCTCCTTGAAGGAGATTCACAGGAACTTGTTGCTCCTACTTGGAGATAAGGCCCTAGGACCTGATGGTTTTCTAATATTCTTCTTCCAACATTTCTGGAACATTCTCAAAAATGATATCTTGGAGGTTTTCAATCATCTATTTCTTTCTTCAGAAACAGATTTCCTTCCTCAGAAACAGATTTCCTTCAACCAATTAATCAAACTTTCATCACTCTTATCCTTAAGTTGGAAGGGGCACATCGCATTAAAGATTTCAGGCCTATTAGTTTGCTGAATAACTTATATAAAATTATTACTAAAACTTTGGCCTCTAGACTTTTCCCTGCCTTAGATAATATTATTGACAACTCCCAATGTGCCTTCATTCCAGGAAGACACATTGGAGATTGCTTCCTGGTAGCTTTCCTCAGAAACAGTTTTCCTTCAACCAATTAATCAAACTTTCATCACTCTTATCCCTAAGTTCGAAGGGGCACATCGCATTAAAGATTTCAGGCCTATTAGTTTGCTGAATAGCTTATATAAAATTATTACTAAAACTTTGGCCTCTAGACTTTTCCCTGCCTTAGATAATATCATTGACAACTCCCAATGTGCCTTCATTCCAGGAAGACACATTGGAGATTGCTTCCTGGTAGCTCAGGAAACATTACACTTCATGAAGGTGTCTGACACTCCTGGTTATATCTTGAAATTGGATTTTGAGAAGGCTTTTGACAATGTTCAATGGGATTTTCTGTTGGACTCTCTCTCTGGTTTAGGCTGTAGACCTATATGGATCAATTGGATAAAAATATGTATCACTCATGTCAGATTTTCCATTTTACTAAATGGTTCTCCCAAAGGGTTCTTCCCTTCCTCCAATGGGCTTAGGCAAGGTGATCCCCTGTTACCTCTTCTTTTTATCACAGTCACACATATTCTGAATAGAATGATCTCTCTTGCTGTGGAGTCCAAGCTGATTTCTGGCATCTAATTCCCTAATGGTGGTCCTAATATAGTAAACATTCAGTATGTAAATGACACTATCTTATTTTTGTCTGCTTGTGAGGCTAACATAATCAATATCAAGAGGATTTTGAACTGCTTTCAGCACTGCTCTGGATTGAAAATTAATTTTCATAAGTCCTCCCTCACTGGCATAGGGGTACCAAATTCACTTATTACTAGATCTGCTCAAATTTTGGGTTGTAACACTTCTCTTTTGCCTGTAAAATATTTGAGACTTCCCCTCCACTATAGGAGGGCTACCTTCAATGATTGGTCTCCAGTCATTGAAAAAATCTCAAAAAAACTGTCTTTTTGGAAGGCAAAACAGTTGTCTCTTGGAGGTAGACTAACTCTAGTTAACTCTGTCCTCTCAGCCATACCCACCTATTATCTATCTGTGCTATACATCCCTGCAAAAGTTGTCAAAGACATTGATAAATACAAATCCAGATTCCTTTGGAAATCCTATTCCTCCTCCTCTACCATTGGACATCTGGTTAAATGGGATACACTTTGAAGGCCAAAGAATCAATATGGCTGGGGAATTCTTAATATTAAAAACTTTAATGTGGCTCTTAAATCAAAATTGCTCTGGCAGCTTCTCTCCACTACTTGCTCTCTCAAGTGGAAAGAACTTCTTAAGGCAAGATACTTTGCTAGGAATTGGTCTGGGGCCCTCCTAAACACATCCTTAGGCAGATCCTCACCATTATGGTAGGAACTGAAAGTATGTCATAATTTAGTCAACTGTTATACCAGCCTTCAAGTTCAAAATGGATGTAGCATAATCTTCTGGGAAAGCAAATGGTGGGATGGGGTAAGACTTAAAAATATTATTCCTGATCTTTTCCTATTGGCTAAAAATAAGAAGGCCTCTCTTCTCAAGACATTGGACACCTTTAGGGTTGACTTTGGGAATTTATTTGCAAACACTTAATAGTGAGGTTCAGGATCAGGCAGACCTTCTTTCCGACATTTTGTCTAACCTGAATCTCAGTCTTGAGGACGATATCTTGCAGTGGAATTCTATAAACCATATCTTCTCAGTGAAATCATATTATAATTTTATAATCGATGGTGGACTTAGGTTCAAACACCATGAACCCATTTGGTGCAGTTGAGCTCCCTTGAAAATTAAAACTTTTTCCTGGCTGGTGTTCTTTGACAGAGTCTTGACTAAGGCAAATTTATGTAAGAGGGGCTGGGTTGGCCCTGTGAATTGTGTTTTTTGCAATACACATATGGAAACTATTACTCATCTATTCTTACATTGTTCTTTTGCTATTTCTATTTGAAGCGCATTTTATCAGGGCCCTCTCTACCCTATTGTGTTTTCTATTGATGATCTATTTACAATCTCTCTTCCTTTAAAGCTAGTCATGCCTTCTAAAGGATGCTACACACTGCTACAACTTATTCTGTGGGTTATATGGAAGGAAAGAAATAACCGTATTTTTAGAAGTGTTTGCAAAGGTTCCAATATGTGTATTAATGAAGTTATTACTCTTATTCATGGTTGCATAGCTGCTTTGGCTTCAGGTTTTGACAAAAACGATGCCCTCTGCTCTATCACCTCCTTCCAGTATACCCGCGACGCTAAGATCTTGTCCACTGGTGTTCCTTCCTGCAGGGATGCAGACCCTTCTAATCCCTGTCCTGTTCCAGTGGATGATCTTTCTGTTGAGGACTAACGTCCTGTTAGTCTTGCCTTTCTTTTTTTTTTGGATAATTCCACTTTTTTTGGACATTAAAACTTTATTAGGTGGCCTGTGTTAACTGATATATTGCTTCATTTTAATTCGACAGTCCATATTTGGTGACTGTCTCAAACAATGTTTTTTTGTACTCTATTTTTCTCCTGGTTGGTTTACCTGAGGGACTTATATATCACAGTTTACCGATTACAAAAAAAAAAAAAAACATTTCACAGGAAGGATTCATTCAAAAAGAAATGCAGAAAAGCACCCTTTACCAGCAAAATTCCTAGTATGCACTCATGCTCTCGTGTTTTGAATGGTAGTTGGTTTCTTATCACAATTTAGAATAGGAAGATACGTCGCCTGACGACTGTTCAGTCTACCTCTTGTGCAAAACTCCTGCAAATTCCATTTCTGGAAGATTTAAATCAGCAACCGTTAGTCGGCCCAGAATCGTGCATAACGTGGAAACATTCACGAGGTATACGTGGGTGGGCCAGTGACGTGCGCAGAACACATGGGACGTGCGTAGCCGGGCATTGTACTTTGCAAATACCCAAAGTTGTTCTACAGAAACTCTCTTTCAAAATCACTCGTATGTAGCTGTAAGCTTGTTACCACCAGTAGCCCTCAGTAAGCAATTTCCTCTCCTTTGTTCCTGAGACCGTGGGTCTTGCACGCACGTCCATCCACCAAGAAGCGAGAGCACCGCGGACGATATTCAGCGTCACATCCCAGCAAGTATTTCCGTAATCATTCACAGTGATGTAGGATCAATCATCTAATCCACTACAAGACTAAACAGTAAAAATTTAGGTCCTAGTAGACACTACATTCCAAGTGATCGTCTTAAAGACACTCAGATGATCAATCGAACGAGTCATTCCACGACATCTACGATATGGTTTGCATGTCCTGATAGCACACTAGGTAGAAAACCAAGATATAGACACATGTCTCCTACGACAATCAATGTCTTCTGTATATCTCACCATATCCTATATTCCTGACAACACACTTTATCATATATGACTCTCCTGTTAGAAATGTCCAGACCATTATTATCAATGGAAAAGTTCTACCGAAATCTTCAACTACTACTTTCAAGAATAAATACATCATATTGAAAATAAGGATGAGGTTGTACCTTGAACATCACAGTATCCATTACTTCTACTCTTAAAAGTTTTTTTTTCTCCTTACCGAATTGAGCACGTCCTTAACTAATCCACACCCGATCGACAAGATTCTTTGACTTTTCTTCTTCTGTTTTGAGACTTTGTGAACCAACTCAAACTAATTCCAACCGAAACTGTCAGAATGATACTGTACATACCGAGCAACAAAATCACACATTAATGTTAATAACTCGACTCACGATTGGGTATATGACTTAGAATCCTCGAAATCAACTTCTATTTGAAATTTACATCGTTACTACTCACAATGCTTATTTCAGTCGCTGTTTAAGTTACGAAAGGAAATAGATACACACTAAATCACAATGCCAACAAATTCTGTTTCTAGAAGAATTTCGTTAACAAGTTCTTTGAACGAACAATGCCAACTTGATTTTCGGTTTGACTCTAACTAGCAAAAAACCTTGATTTTTTATGTAAAAACCAAACAAAACACCAAAGGCAGAACAAAATCTTTTTGCATACAAGAATTCCTACATTGAATCCTACGTAATCAATTTCAACCATTGGATGATAGCTCATAAAAGAGAAATGATATTGTAGATTTCACCAACGCTGCACACTTTATTCCTTGTATAAATTTTTGTATAAATTCTTGTACATGAATTGGACTGCAGAGGCAGAAATCATCTGCTATTGACAAATGACAACCCAAAATGGCAAAACCATGTTGTCCTTTAAAACAGTTCGTGTACCATCACTATATAGCTCAATAACCTCCATGACGGTATAATAGTAGTGATCGATACAATGCAGCAAGGTGGAGGAAAACTATCAGCAATACGAGGAAATCATCAAAAAAACCCACCGGCCCCAGATCACCTGCATCACATAAACCAACAGCTAACGTAAAATATGTAAAGACATGCCAGAGAAATATGTATATTCACATCAGCTTGTATGATGCAGATAATACCTTCTGGAAGAATGTCAACAGGGCTCAGTACATAAATCATGGTCAGCAACATCTACATAATTGCATAAAACAATTAGAATTACAACTCCAGATAAGTTTTATTCCAGCCAACACAGTCTGGATGCTAATAAAACCTTCCATGAAGCAGTCAACAAAGTACATTTGGTGGTAATTTGTAACACATGCACGCCTTTCCCATTTGTCCTTCCCAAGTTCCCACACCCAAAGAGTGACTTTCACTTTCCTATGTCATCCAATGAGGTGCAGGGACCAAAACATGTGAAATTAATTAGTTGGGGAGTGAACATCCACTAGGTAGTGTAAGGTATGTAGAGTCTGATTATGTTGAACCTTAGGCCTGCAGATCCAACTCTGCGATTGAGTTAACGGGTGGTGTGGGGAGCAACGCTCTCTATCTATAAGGAGGGTATTCGGAAGCATGTCCCCAGAATTTTTTTTTAAGACTATATATATAATTTCCTGTACTCTAGTATCTTAGATCTCTTCTATATAAAAAGGGATAACTTTCTGTAACATGTATCTTGAGAAAGAGAAGAATAAAAATCCTAATGCGACCGTAGACGTAGGTAACTTGCTGAACCACGTAAATCTCCGATTTTCTGTGTAAGTGTGTTTGTTTTTCTTCTTTTTTGTTTTTCCTCTAGATTCTGTAGGAAGATTCTTTTTCCAACAAGTAAGTGGTCACAAGACCTTAAAATTTGTTTTATTTCATATTAGGGAATATAATTATGAAGACTACCCAACAATATCTTGTTAGGGAAGTAGAGAATCTGGAAACCTAATGGATGCAGAAGAGCTCAAGTATGGCTCACCTTAAAGAGAAGAATCAACTGGAAATGCCTGATTGCATAATTAGCTTACATTTTTTTTATTTTTAAATTTTAATAGAGCATAAAATATCAGTGCAAAGAATACCTCAATTACTTTAATTTGGAAAAATACACTATAACAAATTAAATCTTTAGACCTATTCAAGCATAAAAAATATATTAAGCTGACCAAGTCGGGACATATGCTAGAAGGTAGTACAAACTCATTTTGAGTGAAAAAAACTGCCAACATGCTAGATAATTAGAGCTTGCCTAAAAAGAACAGTATTACATATAGGCAGTTCCATAGAAAGGAACAAATTGATTTGTACAGTTTCACAAAAACTCTTACCATCAAATGAATGGCATAAAAGAGTGCATTTAAATAACCAATAGGCGCCAACTAAAACATATGGGATCTTAAGGATTCACACAGACTATTGACAAGGAGCAAAATGAAGAATTTATACTCTGCCATTGCATGAATGTTCTCTTCCAAATATAGATTTTTGTATAGACCACCTCTTTGCTTTTTGCCAAATTCAAGTTTGTATAGAACATAAAACAAAGTACATTGAAAGCACTTACTGCAAAAATCATGCGGGCCCTAAAAATCAGAGGAAGAGACCTTTGAGGATCCATAAATTCTCGTGACAACCTCCGAAGGAAAAAAGGAAGGTCCCTCAACCTCTGCAAAAACAAAAATGGGTACATGTATCAATCATCACTCAGAGGGCAATTAGCAGTCTTTTTCTGAATGTACTAATGGCTTACAATGAGATAATTGAAATGGTGTAATTCATCTTTGATGTTGTTAGTATATCAGCGGTTAAATCTACCATTAGTGAATATATAACCTAGATATGCACATGTTTGATACTTTGATCTTCATTCTTGAAGGCAAGTCTAAATAACTTAAAAATAAATGATCCTCATTTAGAAATATTTCCATTGTGAGTCCCCAAGAAAAGGGGTGGAGACCATATGTTGGTGTTAATCACCTCTAAAGTGCATGTAGTATGTAATAAAAATATGAAATAATCAAGATAACAGAATAAGAGCAGTACCTGCATGAAGGAGTGTGACTCTTCACCAAATAGGCGGTTGTAATGTGCAACCCTTTCCTTTAACTGACGAGCTTCTATTTCGTTAGGTTGTTCAGTGGAGACTTCAGTGGGTACCAGCAAAGTAATCATTCGACGACATATAGGACATTTGCATGGTTGAAGTGCAGAACCATGATGCCAAACCCTCAGAATACAATCACCTAAAATACCATAGGACCAGGAACCAAATAGACATCAAAGTACGAAACAAACACAGTCCAGCCACAGCATTGTATTATGAACAAATATTGTGCAAAGAGGAATTTGAAGTCATTGATGAGAAATTTTGCATGTTCCATTTAGTAACACATGGAAATTGAACTTGACAAACCTTTTGCATTAAGCACTTTTATGATAGAGGTCCTTACTAATTCTATGGTCATCTTAATGGTATGCAAAAATTTCAAAAAAAAACTGGCCAGAAGGAAACTACACATAAACTTATGAAAGAATTCAGTATAAGATCGCAATTATCTCATATTTACAGAAGAAATCCCAATACCAAGACACAGGAAAGAAATTCAACTACTGACCTTTATGTCAATGCAATTTTTTATTGATCACTCAAGAAGAGAATTCATCCAACCACCCTCGCTGTTCCCCAGAAAAGAAACGCTGAAAATCTCAACCGAAAAGTTTTTGCTAGGTATATAAAATCCTCAAGAAATTCTCTGATAGGATCCTGGAGTAACTGGAGTCGCTTCGAGCTCCATACCGATTGAGGAGGATGGTTTGAGTTCCGTCACTTCCCAATGGTGCTTTTACCAAAGGCTGATCTAGTTCCGATCAGCCATGTAGCCCAGCCGATGGTCAAGTGGAGGTGGACCTCTTACCCCGGTGAACCATAGGAATTTTTAATAGAATGGATAAAGGATTTTACAACCAAGATAATTCAGAAGAGAGCATCCTTGGTTGTATTAATTCTCCCCACAAGTAGAGAACACTTAGGAAGAAGAAGAACAGTGCCCTACAAAATGGACACATATCCCTTCCTCACTGGCTACAACTAATAACAAACAAAATAGAATGCAAACGGAAAAAGATCTTGTCAACTAAGGGCTCTCGGCTCTCTACTGATGCGGTCATTTCTCGGCCTTCTACTAACGCGATCGTCTCTCAACCCTCTACTGATGTGGTTGTTTCTCGACCCTCTACTGATGCAATCAACACTCGACTCTCGACTATCTACTGATGTGGTTGGCTTCTTGTGGCCAATGACAAAATCAGATCCGTTCTTGGGACTCGAATCACATCATTCCTTCTCTCTCAATTGGGACTTCGCCCTCGAAGGCCCAATTTGGAAACTTGAGGCAAAGATGGCATGTAAGGATATATTCGCCTCTATCGCCCCCTCTCCTTGGTTTGGTGGCTCATCCGACGCTAGCTCAATGTCATCCTCCCAATCACATTGTAACATGAATAGAGTTTGTGTTCTACATTTATGTCCTCAAACCTATGTTTCATCACAGATGTAGCATAGATTTTTCTCCCTACTATCCCTCATCTGGCTAGGAGTCAAAATCTTGATTGCCAGGGTAGTGGTGTGCAGCATTAATATTTCGCCTCCGACAACACCAGTTCTCCCTCTAAGGTTGCCAAAGTTGCTTCCAAGTCTAAGGGCTTATTTTTGTTGGTTGTACATCTCCTTGTATATTTTCGCTACTTGAACTATGACCGACAAAGATATGAGTTCACAGACCTAGACCTTTGAAGAGATGTCCTCCCACAAGCTGCTAAGGAAGATCTAAGATGTAGCTTCGTCAGACAATCCAATAACTTGGTTAGCAAGCCTTTCAAACTAGCTCTAGTAATCACACTAACCCACCTGACAAAGCTTGGAAAGTTTGGACAACAACTTTTCCACCTCATTGATTCCAAAGTAGTTGAAGATATCTATCTTAAAATTCTTCCAGTGAGTAGTGCGCCCAGAATTCTCGTACCAATCATACCATTCCATGGTAATAGCTTCCTAGTGTAATGCAGTATATTACTTTTCGACTTTATTGTAAAAACTAAAAAAATCTCTCAGACTGCATTAGCCAACTCGTAGGATCTTCCAATCTATTATACATTGGAAAAACCAATTTGAGAGAGGTTTGAGGAAGTATACCTCCAAGCACTAGCCTCGCTTTACTAGTTTCACCTTCTTATTTCACATATTGGCTAACTAAAGATGGTGCTTCTTCAGAATGTAGCGTGGCTAGCATTCGTAGCTCTTCTAGGAGCTCGTACATCACCAGTTGAGACTCATCTGCCTTCTTCTTTTGCTCCTGGTGAAGTTTGAGCAACAGCTCACGCATTTTTGCATCTTCCATGCTCGACGAAACCTCCTTAGAATCATCCATCTTCGATGAGCCCAAGTTAGGCTCTGATACCAAGTGGATATGATCCCAAAGTAACTGAAGTCATTCTGCCGCCGTACAAACTGAGAAGGACGATTTCAATTTCGTCGCTTCCCAATGGTGCTTTCACCAGAGGCCGATTGTAGCTTCGATCGACTATGGAGCCTAATCAATGGACAAGAGGAGGTGAACCTCCTACCTCAATGAACTAGAGGAATTTTTAATAGAATGGAGAAAGGATTTTGCAACCAAGATAATCCAGAGGAGAGCATCACATACTCGATTGTATTAGTACTCCCTGTAAGTAGAGAACATTCGAGAAGAAGAAGAAGAATATTGTGTCACACCATTTTTCTCTCAACACGAGAAAATCAAGTGTACAACCTTAAGTTGTCTCAAATGCACAACCTCAGTTTAGCCTCCTTATACAATGCGGCCACTCAAGAAGCTCTTTAGCACAAATGCACACCCTAATCACTTGTTGTAATGCTCTCGACGTCACCGTTAACCTAACTAATACACACACACACACACACACACACATGCACGCACACATATTCAACTATCAGCACTGGAATTAAACCCAAGCACAAAATCATCATAATAAGAAACATAACTAATTGAAATAAATCTAAACTATAAACTAACTTAGAACCCTTAATGTGTGACAGGGTGGCTCCTCTCTATGTGCATTAGCAAATCAAACCTACTCTTAACCTGTACTTGCGAAAAATATAAAATAAAACACACATGAGTGATAACTAAAAATGTTACTTAACACACACTCACTTAGACAAAATCGAAAATAAAGCTGGCAGAACAAAATCAAGGATCACACCAAGACAACCAAAATCTGATAAAAACCTCAATAGTCCTACATACAAGGTAGGAATCTAAAATCATTAATAATCTCACTTGAAACCCAAATCATAGAAAACACAATGCACTCAGTCCTTGTGACGTGCACCGTAAAAGCTATTTTAAAACCAAAAGCTCAAACCTCATAAAGCTCGAGGTCCGCCAACAAACATAGCACTAAAACAAAGATTCAACTATTAATGCCAAAAAGCCAAAACCACTAAAAACTGTAAAGCACAAAACCTTATCAACGTGCATCCCAAAAAACCACACCAAAACCTTAGAATGTGGGTATCTTACATTGAAGTCACAAAACCATAACGAGACAATCTATTATTACTCCACAAACATAATCCTTTAAAATATACCTTTCAAAATCATTTCTCTTTTCTTTTCAGAACATGTGCATCTTTTGAAAACTCTTTATGTAGCCTTGTAATAGCTACTCTATACTAGATCAAGTCCAAAAATCACCACAAAATCACATCCTAAAACTCTTCTCTAGGCCAAAGTGGAAAAAATATAAATTCGAGCACAGAAAATCACAATAAACGCACCTAACATCAAAATTTATTGTGTCATTGTGGCCATTAGCGACTAACCAACCAACAAGTAGCCACCGAAGCACATTACACTGTCACGGACGAACCACCCTGTGTAGGAGTTAGTCTGTCCTAAGTCTTTATTTTAAAAACCTTCCAAAGGTCCACTCTAAGACAAACACAGGATATGTCCTCATCTTGGACCACATAAGACTCCAACCTAGGCCCTACTAGTCAATAGTTACAACCAAAGACTTGTACGTGACCCTTTAGAGGTGTCAATCATCCTTGATTCATCAGTACAGTCCTGCGATTTTATAACTCCTATCACTAGACAATCATAACCTCGAATTCGCGCTTGACCTTTCAGAAGTATTAGTTGTCCCTGGTCTGTCAGTGTGATCCTATAGTCCTTGTGGTTCCTACCAAAAATCACGAAAAACCACAGAAAACATTTTCCAAAACTTCTACAAACCATGCATACCCTTTCTAAAGCCTTTTTGGTAAACCATTTCGAAATCCTTTCAAAGTCATATCAAGATAATCCCAAAACACTACTAAAAATATAACCTAGATAACTCCCTGTTAGGCCCAGAAAACCACATCTTGGAAACACCTGAGTTTTAGAGTACCTCACTCAACTCATGACAACAACTCAAGCAAAACACCCAAAACAGCAGCAAAGGCACCATTTGGGTACAAACTCTACCTAGAAGATACCACACAAGTCCTATTTAACTTTTACGATAGAACACCAACATAAACCACACCCAAAACCCTAAGTTCTGGTGTCAAAGTGTAAAACACCTACTTGCCTGTGTAAGACATAGCCAACTTAGTGTTAAACACCTAAATAGTGCCACTCAATACTTCATTCACACCTAAAGTCAAATCAATAACTAATCCTAGGATCAAACATTAACCCTAAAGTTCATTCTAAACTATTAAGGAAAAGACTTAATATTCCTAAGTCATATTATTTTTTATTCTACCTACAACACAAGATAATCTTACTAATTCGTTTTAGGCATTCTTAGAATCATTCTAATCATTCTTTTAATCATTATTATGCCATAATTATCTACAAGATTAATATAACATTTAAACATAATAAAAGCCACCAAAAACAAACCAATAGGGACTCAAATACAATTTCCACAAACATGAGGGATTAAAATGTAATTTAACACTAAAATAAGGGATTGAAATGTAATTTAACACAAAGTAAGGGATTGAAATGCAAGTTTACATCAAAATGAGAAACTTAAATGTAATTTAACACAAATTGAAGGGCAAAAATGTAAATTTTCCCAAACAGCGTCTTCTTCCTCCTTTATACGACTGAACTAGATGAACAATTAAACCAAGATTAAATAATCACAATCAAAATTCCATTAATCATCCAAAAATTACAAACCACATACTAAAATGAAGATCTCAAGACAATCTACCCATCAAGTTAAAAATCACAAAAATCCAATGTGTAAAGCTTGAGATATCATAATCCAAAACCCATTGTCACTATTCATGTTACAGTTCATCCGAAACTTTGAATCACTGTTGGTTTCACCACATGCAACTAAAATTGCAAATTGCATACTAAATTAAAAATCTCGACGAGCTCTACAATTTGAGACAAAAATCATCAAAATCTATTACATATGGCCTAAGATATCACAAAACCAAGCATATATGACAATGTAGAAACCACAGCCACCCAACGCCATAAAAGCCATTAAATCCTCTGAAAAAAACCCTCAGGAGCATTCATACATCAAAATCACACTATCATGTCCCTACCATCAATCCAAGCATAAAGAGGAGAGATTTATGGGTGTGTACCTCCATTGGCGACGACGCATCCCCCCGCAGCTTGCCTTCCTTGGACTGCTCGGGATCTCTTCCTCCTCTCCTTCACTTGGCTGCGGTGACAATGATGGCACGACGACGGCCACCTCTTATTTTCCTTCCTCTCTCAGTCTCTCTCTCTTTCTCTCTCTTACTTTTATATAAGGAAAAGAAAAAAGAAAGAATAAGAAGCAGAAGAAAGAAGAAAAGGAAGAAAAGAAAACTCTAACTTTCGTCACTCACTCACCACTTAAGTGACTCTTGCCAGAGGAGATTAACTGCCCAAACACACCACCATAACTCAAGATGGATCCACAATCATCCAATAAGGCCTCTACAAGAGTCCATACAATATCTCAACCTCAAAACACCAGAGCACACCATATAAATTCCAAGCTGCAACACTTGAACCAGTGAAATATAGCTCCAGTTCTAAGTCCAAAATAATGAACTTTTTGCACCATCATTTCGTGTTAAGGAAATATGCTACGAATACGCAACAAGAAAACGTGGCTGACCCAGAACTCGAGATTAAATAATAGGTTGAAAACGCCACCAAAAATCTAAGTCGTTACACTTGCACATTAACACACACACAATCACAGTGGAAGAGTCGAGGATGTAGGGAAGCCCTTTTCTATATCACTTCTATAATACCTTGCACACAAGGTCAAAAAAGAAGACACAATACACTCACTCATTGTTGATCTTCTTCCATAAATTACATGTGTTTATAAACACACGCCATGCAATTATACCACATAATTGCTTACAATCAATTCAACCCATTACACGTACATTAAAGCTCCCATTAACACGCCTTACCTATAGCAATTGTCTTTGACCTTTGCACACTTAAATGCATTGAAGCACATTTAAGTTCCATCACTCGTGACTAAAGCAGATTGATTTCCGCGCATTGAAGCTTCATCATTCACATGCATTGAAACTACATCACTTGGATTTCATCATACTGCTCATCAATGACTTGCACACATTCATATATCTTGAAGTCTCCTCACTCACATACACTAATGCTCCAACAATGCACAATCAATGCATTGCTATGTCTGCGTGCTACCTCAATGTGACACTTGGTCTACTCATGCACGAGACACATGGTTCACTAGTGACTCATGAACCACACTCATGTCCTACGTGAGAATCCCGTGCCTGTCTCCCGCATGACATTCACACACCTATCTCCTAGTACGTTGCTTCTCCTTGAACCTTCATTGCTCCTTTCATACTAGTCCGTATCTTGACACTCCTTTCATGCCTGCACTTAAGGTTCAGATTACGCGCACATCTCCTAATGTGAACCTTGTTCTTAGCTCGAGATGAGGGATGTAACACAATACCTTATAGAATGGCCACGTGTCCCTTACTAGCTATAGCTAGTAACAAACAAAACAGAAAGCAAAGCAGAAAATAGGAAGGAAGCAATGGAAAAGATGTTGTCGACAGAGGGCTCTCGACTCTCTACTGATGTGGTCATCTTTCAGCCCTTTATTGATATGGTCGACTCTCTATTGATGTGGTCATCTCTTAGCCTTCTACTGATGCGGTTGCCTCTCGACTCTTTACTAATGCATTCAGCCCCTCACAGCCAATGACAAGTGAACCAGATCCCCTGCCGATCCACTACTAGGACTTGTATCGCATCATTCTCATGTTCTTATATTATTCATTACTCCTCAACTTTGAAAGAATAAGCCTGTAAGTGGGGAGGATATTTACCAACACTTGGCCTCGACTCGTCCCGTTTTATACGGGTAAGGGTTAAAATATTTTTACCCTATTATTTGTTTACTCGTCACCCACTTAACTTGTGTTTTCATATGATACAAGTAAGGGTTACTACCTCCTCAACTCTCTACCTCTCTCCTTCTATCCCTCCTCCGGCAACCGTTTCCCAACATCCCACAACTTCTCTCCTCAGGTGAGTCAGTGCCTATAAACGGGGCTCTCCTCATTGCTCAACCCTAAATTCCTAGTTTCTCATTCTTTCATCTCTCATTCAGTCACTCTCTCTTCAACCTTGACGACAATAAGGTGGTCTCTTCAACCTCTGGATCACTGGATTCCCTTGATCAGGAAGTCAACGACAGCATATCTGATCTTGACACTATGAGTTGGAACTTTACTTGTTCTTACTATTTTCAGGATTATATGGTTAACTCGAAAAAATATAATTCTTAGAAATAGTAGATTAAACATAAACCTGATTTTTTATGATATTATTGCTCTATCTTCGTTTTGGGCTGATCATCTTACCCCAAAATTTGGGGTTTTTTTTCGCTTATATGGTCAGATCATCTGATCTTGACACTGTGAGTGCAAGCATACTGCAGATGTGTTGGTAATTTTTTTTCCTCCAGTTTCTCCATTTAGTTGCCAATGCATGAAACTTGATTGTTGCAACTGCAGATAGAATGTTCGATTTTAGAATTAGAAGACTTGATATACTTCCCAAAAGGGAAGTACGAGACAAATAGATTCAGAACTTCAATCAAGCAAGATTTTGAGCACATGCTGCAGTTGGATGATCCTATGTTTACCTACCTCAACCTTGATTCTTCTATGTATCATTTGAATTTAATCTGAATATCTGAACATTCGTATGCTTAAACATTATGATATACGTTGTTACTATCTTCTATGTATCATTTGAATTTAATGTGAAAATGTGGTATACGTTTGTATGCTGAAACATTCTGATATACATTGTTACTATCTTGTTCGTATCGTTTGAATTTAATCTGAATATCTGATATACGTTTGTATGCTTAAATATAAATTTACCCAATTAACCGTTTTCCTTAGCTGTGATGGGGTGGGTAAGGGTAGAAACTTAGAGAATGTGGGTCTTTACCTGTCCTGTTATCTATTAAAATTTAAAGGGTAAGGATATAAGTAAGGTTATATCTGCCCCGTTTACAAGCCTAGGAAAGAATAAAATATAGAAACATTGGAAATCTTATCCAACTCTTCTATACTGCTTCCGTAAGAAAACCCACTGTTATCTTCCACCGTCACTCTAGAAATAAAACAATAAATCTTGCTGCCACAAGATTTAAATTTCAAATATTAAATGTTGTATACCGAAATTCCAGGGGTTCCAATCGTATATCTTTCCAAAAAAAAATCAGACAAAAGCCTGCAAATTGACCAAAATGCACATATCCGGTATCCCTTAGATCACCTCGGACAAGGAAACAAACACTAGAAATTTTTTTCCAAGAAACTCTAAACCAGAAATCTCACCGCAGAACCAGTGGGAGCAGTTGGCCTGGCATGGGAGCGTGAAGCCGTCATGGCAAATGGAGCAGCAGTCGTTCTCCGGTGGAGCCTCCATCGTCCCACCACCACCACCCTCCCTCTCCTCTCCACTCTCCAGTTCTTTACTATTCCTCGTCTCGCAACATGGTCATGGTCTCCTCCTTCCATCCCCCGAATTTGTACTTCCTGACCAGCACAAGACCGGCAAAGTCGTGCCCACGAAGAAGGCGCTGAAACTAGGGATGCACACGGTTCGGTCGAGTAACCAAATTGATTGTTTCGGTACAGTTCTCAAATTTTACAACTATTCTTAGTAATTCGATTCTTTGTTTTGAGTATAGTTAATCAAATTAAATTGAGAATCGACTTATATATTAATATAATATATATATATATATTATATAGTTAATTTACATCTCCATCTTTAATTTACAATGAGATTAAATATACTTAAATCCTCACCATTCATTTTCATTTAAAATCATATAAATACAAATTAAAATGAAAGCCTCAAAGCCTTAAATTTCTAACCCTAGGTCGTGAGAGATTAAAGAAGAGAGTAAGAGGCGGTGGGTGGCTAGGTGCTCTCTACTCTGTGCAGCTGTGCCTCTGTGAGTCTATGGTGGTCTAGCAGACGGTAGTCGACGGCTGACAACTCTATGCTTGGTGGCCACCCCTACTCGGTGCTCTTAGCGGCTAGCCCTAGCCTCGTACTCCACTCCTCCTCAGTCGCTGCTCGACGCTTGGTCACAGACTCACGCCAGCATGTCGCTGGCTCGACGCTCACTCAGTCACGCCGCTAGCTCGACGGTCGTGCGGTGGTCCTACAGAAGTCCAGTTGCTAGTCCCATCGGTGGTGAGGTGAGTCCAAAGTCCAAACATCTTGATTTGGGTCTAGGCTTCTAAGGATAGCAATTTCTGTCTCCTCGGTTAGCAATTTTTGTATCGATCTGGGGGGGACGACGGTCGACTCAACGGCCGACGATTAGCAATTTCTATCTCCAATGTTTTGAGTCATTTCATGAATACATTTGAGAACCTCTGCTTCCAACCTTTCAAAAAAATTTCTGTGTTTTTGTAACTTGTAAATTACTATAGATATTAATAAATGATAGAAATTCTCAACATTCATACTTTCACCGGCAGCCATTCTTGATTCTTCATTTCTTTGTTGATCATGGTCAATGGTCATAAGTCATAACAAAAGACAAAAAGAAGAGCTTACAGTGAATATATTAATATAACACATGATGTAAAAGAGAAGTGAAAGAGTAAATTTAATACATTGTAAAATAATGTAGTGGTTCATATTTATTTCCAATCTTAACTGAGAACTGAACCGAACCGAACCGACTTTTGACCGGTTCAGTTCGGTTCGGTTCTAAGTATACACATGGTTCGGTTCAGTTCCAATATAGTCAAAACCGATAGATATGGTTCGGTTCATGGTTCTGTCATGGTTCTTGACAGAACCGAACCGAACCGAACCATGTGCACCCCTAGCTAAAACCACAATCGGACCTTCTCAACATCCGATTGTCCCACGCTCAAGTCAAATCTGTGGCAGAAGCCGAATATCCTCGTGCTGGCCCTGAATGCACTCACACACACACGTCAAGGTAGGGAAAAAGGTATTGATGGAAAGCGTCTCCTAAGATATCTTCCCCAACATTTTTATGAAGCTTATCTTGAATCCCTTAGGTGCCAGGAGTACAAGTTGTTGTGATGTAAACCCAATAGTAATTAGATCCATAGCAAATCCGATGGACCTAGATAAAGTTGGAATTATTAAGAAAGATAGAACCATTGGGACAACAACACATAAGCCTAAGCATGTGATCTCTGCAAACGCATTGTTTTTGAGGATAACTCATCATGAGCCGTATTTAACCACCTAATGAATTTATTCTTTGCCTATCTTACTACAATGTGACATGTGTCGTGTCTATTCATTTATTTTGTTTATCTTACCACCGACTGTTTTTGTATGACGTGAATGGAGTTTGAGATAGATCTGGTCATGAGGTTTGGGATAAATGAGATCGAGAAGCTACTTAGTAAGCTCTCGAAACTTTGATAAATGGACACTGTTCAATACTATTAAGGACAATTTGAGCAACTTGCCAACTACATTTCTAAACTCTTTGATGAAAATACAACCCAAATCTTCATTGATGGCCTCCAAGATGAGTTAAGGGCAGACACTCAAGTTTGTGAGTATGATTTGTTGATGGTTGTTGTTCTGATTGTAAAAATCTATGAGGAAACACAAGTTCAACAAAAGAGAAGTTCCTAATTTAGTAGGCCTTCCATTACCCCAACTCCCTTGGAATTTTCCTCACTCCAAGAGCTCAAACAACTACATCCCACATCAAGATCTTTTCTCCAGCTCAAATGAAAGAGAGGCGTGAGAAAAACCTTTGTTACAACTACGATGAGCGGTGTGTTGGAGGCCACAAATGCAAGTCCCAAACTCTTTTCCTGTTGCAAGGGAAGTGGAAGAAAGAAGAGGACAGAAGCAAGAGAAAAGCTAAAGGTGGATGATACACCAGGGAATGTCATCTCTTTTCATGCAATTTCAGGTATGAAGTGGAATGTATAACGTTATACTTGGAATATAGTGGCTCACCACACTTGGAACTGTAGCTTAGGACCTCGACACAAAGACAATGAGGTTCCACCTCATGGATGAGGACATCACCTTTCAAGGCATCAACAACCTTGTTGCAGACATGATCAGGTCTAAGAAGATGGGGCGAGAGCTCTGAACCACGCGAGAGGTAATGATTATATATATTTTAATGATGCAACTAGGAGAGGAAGCCAAAGCTCTGGCCATCCCCTCGACATTAAGAGGTTGATGCAAAAGTATGTGAAGGTCGTCTTTGAACCAAGTAAGCTACCACCAAGGTGCACCATAGACCACCGCATTCCACTGAAGGATGAGTCCAAGGTAGTGGCCATCCTCCCCTACTGATACCCCTACAACTAGAAGAATGAAATAGAAAGTCAAATCAAGGAGTTCCTAACCACTGGAAATGTACAGTCGAGTACAACCCCTTTTCTTATTTGACGTTGGTCGTCCACACGCATGATGGAGGATGGCGATTATATGTTGACTACCATGTGTTGAATGAGCAGACAATTAAGGACTAGTTCCTCATTCTAGTAAAAGGCGAGCTCCTTGACAAACTAGGCGTAGCAACCATCTTCTCTAATCTCGACCTTTAATCGACATACCACCAAATCAAAGTCCACGAACCAAACATCCACAAGACAACAACTATGAGTTCGTGGTCATACCCTTTTGGGCTAACCAACACTCTGTCAACATTTCAAGCACTCTTGAACAATATCTTCAAGCCCTGGTTACAACACTTTTGTGTTGGTTTTCTTCAACAACGTCCTCATCTATAACTAGTCTATCAAGGAACACATCAAACACCTAGATCTGGTTTTACAAGCTCTTATGGACCATCTGTAGACACCCTGATTTTGAGGTGGCTCATAGGTAAACTCTCCAGATGTTGCTTTGGATGCGGGAAGCTCAACCACTTTTGAATCCTATTTGACATTTTTAACTAGTCAGAGATCATCGCACAAACCGACCACAAGCCTATGGCCCAATTAGCAATTCAGGCAGCTAACAGGAGCACTATAGTGGCGCACCTAGCTGGAGCACCAAGGTGGCGCACCTAGCTGGAGCACCATCCTGGCACACCAAGCTGGCGCACAGCCACTTTTCAGGGTGCTGGCTGCTGGCTTTCCATCTCCCATGCTTGTAACCCTCGCCAGCGGATATTCCATGCGAATCTACGCCAGGCTCTTCGTTTGCGAGGCTATCTGCATCTGTAGACACCCCGATTTTGAGGTAACCCGGAGATGAGTATCCTCATGTTGCTTTGGATGCGATCAGCCCTTAAACCGAGCCCCAAACCCATTAGCCAGAGCCCAAATCAGACATTTGTGAGCAGGGCTGGCGCACTAAGGTGGCGC